>JAZGTJ010012323.1:0-15972 GCA_036877575.1 Botia almorhae
ACTTACAATTTGGGGATAAACATTTGAGATGCTTAGCGCTACATATGAGTAAAGAATTATATTATGTTGTTTTTAAAACATTGTGACCTGATTTATTTTTTAAAAATCACAGCAGTGTTATAAAATTTCCAGCAACGAAAGAGTAAAAAGAGAGCGGTTTAGAATTATGGGTAATGATGTCTTTTAACTCAAGGCGTGGCATCGCAAGCGACCCCGACTCTATTTCTAGATAATGCTCTTTCCTTAATAAAATGTTACTTCGTGTGTTTGCCCCACGTCTATACCGATCAAAAGAAAACATTACAGTCTAGGTATAAATGCGCAAATTGTTCTTTAAATAACCTCTGTGAACTGTATACGTGTTCACACACAGACTACAGTACCCAGCTTATTTTTCCCCCACTCCCCAAGTAGCTACGACTCTGCGTGTACATAATCATCACTAGAATTCCATTGGACGTTTAGGGGGAATCCGTGGCTCCTATTGGTCCATCCAGCTGTCCGTCAAACGGCATCTGTGACTCATGTGGGTGCTCCCTTATTGGAAACAGGAATGGAATGGACTAGCAATTGCAACAGCCTGGAAGGTAGGCTTTATTATTCATTCATCCGCGTGTTCTGTTTAGTTAGGAATATGCACATTTGTTTCTGTTTGTTCTATGTCATCTAAAAATATCAAAGACATGTAGCACAGCCATCGACGCGTTTTATAAATGTACATCTGTGGTCACAGAGAGACTATAGTCAGCTGCTCACATTGAGTATGTGTATGATTAATATTTTATTTGCTTTTAAGGAAGCTAGTTGGCTGTAGAAATTTTGATTACAGGACATCATTTTGTCAATATTTCCCAAAACCTACAACATACTTTTCAAACATAAGATAATCAACAGACTATTTATTAATCGACAAAATGACCTGTGCTTTCATGTTTTCGATGTCATGTTGTTTTTCTTAGTGATCGTTACCTGATATGTGAAGTTTAGGACGTTATTTAGTTTGTTGATCTGATATCATTGTCAGTTCTATAAAGCGACAGTAACTAGTGAATTAAATATATTGGTTAAGGAGTGAGCTCGAGTGATATAAATTTAGCTCTCGCATCTCTCTATCTACCCTCTCCGTTACTATGGGAACTGCCTCCCCCGCCCCTCCTCCATCCCAGGCCTTATCAGCGCATCTTATACGTGCAATGGCTAACATAGGTTTAAAGGCAGATATGAGCTTGTAGATGGAAACCTTCTACGTTCTGTGGTTTGAGGTTCAGATAAAAGCTTGTTATTCTTCTAACAAGGTTTTAAAATAACGTAATTGTGGGCATTGTCCGTTGTTCTGGTTTTAAGACTGGAGATATTTGATTATTACAGTTAATTTGTTGTTTGTTTTCCTGTGGACTTAGCCACAGATCAATTGATAATAATATGACCACAATAAGACATGACCATTATCAAATTATAGGTGCACATGAAAACTTTTTCTATGTGTTTTTTTCTCTTCCCAGGTCAAAACTTCTCAGATTAAGTTTTTTAGTGGTAGCATGGCAGCAGGTAAGGTTCATATCATTCCTATTTACACATTTTAATAAAATCATCCAGTTTTTATTTCCAATTAACCTCTGTTGTCCTGTTGCCTCTGTCACGCAGTACAGTGAATATTGGCATTTATTAACATATAAGCATGGTTAAGAATCTCAAAGATATAGATGTAAGAAATGGGTTTAAAGATCCTCAGATTTCTGTCTGTGGCCTAAAAATAGCCTAGTAAGTCTTGACATGACTTAAACCTTAAATGACTTAAACCTTGATGTAATAGATGAGCTTTTTGGGTTCCTGTAGCTCTTGTTTCACTTATTTTATCATTGAAAAAACCCACATGCACATAATGTAGGGAATTGAATTGCATGAGATTAAGATTCCATCTCATTCCAGAAGGAAAACTTCCTAAAAGTAATACTTTTAAATAATTTTTTATAGACATATCACAGAGTTTAGTAATTTAACAAAATGTATGTATTGTCAAAGCCACAAACTAAAAACATATAGTACATATAAACACACACAGGAACAAACATAGAGAATTGCTCTGAGATTCCACGTTCTGGATGTAACAGTTTGGTGTTAGCTCGTTGTTTGCTGTAATAACACTTTTCCCCATGTAAAGCATAAGATTGTCTTTTCTCTGTCAGCGTTTCTAGATTGGAAGGATGCAAACTCTGTCCTTAAACGTTTTCCACGGGCTAATGGCTTCCTGGAGGAGTTTCGGCAGGGCAACATTGAGAGGGAGTGTGCTGAGGAGAGCTGCAGCTTTGAGGAAGCCAATGAAGTGTTTGAAAACAAGGAGCAAACGGTAAATCCTGCTTTCAGTTCTCAGTGTCCTCAGTCTCTGACAACATACCCACAGACTGTCCACTGCGTTCACTGACCATCTGATCCATACTGCACATAAAATAGCAGGCACCTGCCAAAATCTTATGCTCCAATCAGGTTAGGTGAGCTCTATGGAACTTCCATGTGCACAGGTCTTTTTGGAAGCAATATTGTGTTCCTAAGGTACCACTTTAATATAGCAAAAATAACAGCACTTCTTTCTGCTCACACTGCATTTACACATTCATACATATACTATGTTCCAAACCATTAACTTGTTCACTCATGTACTGCATAGTAAACAAGTACAAAATATGAGTGTGGACACAGTTCCAGACAATATGACGTTACATTTGCCACTTTATAAACTGCCTGAAACCTGATCTGACCATTCAGACTGAGAAACATTCCAAAAATCAGTTTTAATCAGATTTCAAACCATATATGAATATGGTTTACATCAGGATTAGTAGCAAGTAAACTAGGACCTCACAAGTATAACCATATATTGCAGTTTGTTTTCTGAGGTTTTCCAGTATTTTTAAATGACAATTTTGCTCATAAAGACTACACGTTTCATTTATTTAGTGTTTTTGTATACATCCATGTACAGAGATTGCTGTGTGATTATTTAAACAATGCGCTGGGATGTTATTGTTGATTTTACATGTTTGTAATAAGGTGTCTTTGTATTAGTAGTTTTTGGTTTTTGGTTAGAAAAAGCTGCAAACCTGACCGGACTTTAATAGTCTGGCTTTGAGAAACATTATTTAAATAAATGCTAATTCTTCTTTCTTAGATGGAGTTCTGGAAGAACCGCAGCATCTACACAGTAAACAGCAATGCTGATTCACGCTCAGAGCGCCCGGACACTGTGTACATGGTGGTGCCACTACTGGGTGTGGTCCTTCTCATCATCATTGCACTCTTCCTTATTTGGCGTTGTCAACTGCAGAAAGCCACGCGACGGCGCCCACCTTACACCCAGAATCGTTATCTTTCCAACCGGAACACCCGCAGCCTTCCACGCATCCTGGTGCATCGTGACCCACCCTCGCATTCAGAGACCTCTCAGGCCAACGACAGGCCTAGTGTGGTGGTCAGTGGTGTGGAGAGGGGTGGAGCTTCTGTCACAACCCAGGATACCCATCATCACAGTAACCACACCCAGAACAATCGCTCTCTGTACGTACAAGATTCATCTTTGTCTGTGGCATCCCACCTGTCTGGGGCCACCCCACCACCCTCCTATGAGGAAGTTACCGGCCACTTAGAGAGCAGCAGCGATGAGACTACTGTCCCCTACAGCGATCCTCCACCCAAATATGAGGAGATTGTTATAGAAAAGTGAGAGAATTAGAAACACATAATGGTCTCTCCACCAAACGTTAGGGAGCATTTGTTGTGATGCACTAGTTCCCAAGCACTTATCCTAATGTGGGTCTCACTCAGAACAGAGTGCGCAAGTTTTGTATTTGACCTCCCAAGTCATAAGCAGTTGCCTTGTGTTGTTGGACGGTACATGGACTGCACTGGTAAACACGGTTGTTTTATAAAATCGTATCCCCAAAGTTGCTTTATGCAAGGGGTCCGTTAGACCCCTGCTTTCACATTTGTTTGTACAACAAAAATCTTCATTCTGTGCACCTTTTCACTTCTCTTTTGAGCTTTCACAGCACAATGCATGATTCACAGCTGCTACCCTTGAGAAGATAATTGTTTAAAAGTAAGTCAGGAGGAGATGTATCCCTCACAGGGAGTTGCAAAGTTCCTGTGTGCAGTATCGTAATTGCATTGGTAACGAAGTCGGGTATCAAGTTTTCTAGCAAAAAACAAGGAACATTCATGTTCAAGTTGATGTGCCAAATCTAATCGGTATATCTTAGGAATGATCAGACATAATATAAACACACAATGTAGGACACAAAATATATCTAGATTGGATGTTCATCAGACTAGTATCAGTGTGTGCGCTGTCCTCTTCACGTGTTTATAGTCATGTCATAAGCAGGGTTGATTTCCTTGATGTTGACTCCAACAACACAGCAATGTATACTAAGCCCTGTGAATTCTTATACCAGCAGTATCTCTGATCCATGGCAACAGAGAATTCCTTCGAATTAAAAATACACATATAGATTGTGACCAACTCTAACAAAAAAAAAGATATACAATATCACATACATGTGAAATGTGAAGATGTTATTTGTTAAAAATGCACTCTCACATATGCACACAGTTTGCTTGTTTACAGGCACGTACACTGAAATATAAACAGAATGTAATGCGGATATTTTGTGTTCTACACCTCTGATTACAAAAACACAATATAGGCCTTAGATACTTGTAAAAATCATTAGTACATCAAGCTGTCTACTCAGCAGTTATTAACTGCTTGTGAATTTACAAATTTATTGAGAGATTTTACCTCAAATGCTGTGCTCACACAATCACTCTCCCAAGACACAAAATGCACAAAAAACTACATTGGGGGCCCAATCATGGATAATACAACATTCCAGGCCTTCCAAATTCCTGTTTTTTCCTCCCCCTTATTCTCAGACTGTTTACAATGTCTTTGTTACTCTTTGTTTTTATAACAGCTGAAGAAACTGTGTGGATTTGTATAAAGCTTTCTGTGGCTTTTGACATCACCAGGTGCTATACTGTACTATAATGCTGCTTGTTCTCACCTTGTTTTAACCCTCACTGTCTCTGTGTGTGTGTACATCTCTGACGTTTAGCTCATGCTCAAACTAGTCAACCAAACTGCCCTTCTATAACATGCGACTGAATCATGTTTTCCCAGCTCAGGTTTAAGCCAATGAACTGCCGTCATTGCAGTAAATGTGTAAATAATCTCTCACACTGCCAACCTTTTAGTGACTGGGATGTGTTGAAGTTTCTGGAAGAGCAGTATTGTAATAAGCATTGCGAAGGCAATATTGCTGTATTACATGCCAAACTGATACGGTAAAAGTACTTGTTATTTGTTGAGGGAAGCACTACAACTGACAGAGCCTTAATGTAATTGTGTTGAAAATCACTGTATTACAAAACTAACACTTGTTGTCAAAACAGTTAGGACCTTGATGTAACCAAATACTTTCATCGAAACAACGAGAGGCAATGGCTTGAATATATGATGAAGAATAGTATTTGAAGGATGGGTTGGGAAACCTCGCTTTAACTGAGATGACCTTGTGTATGCTCGAAGAGCTTTAAAGATGGAGGATGGGACATTGTAGCTATATAGACAAACTGCTGACTTGGCTTGGATTGCGTCTCTGCTCATGTTGCAGCGATCAATCCCACAATGCTCTGACAGTCTCATACACTGATGGGACACCCAGTTTAAGAGTTTACATTGATAATAACTGACACAAACTGCAGATCAGGTTCAGGCTACACAGACTAATAGCAGAGACAACTCACCACAGATCTGCAGTGGATGATGAGTGTTGAGAGGTAGGCTGGGCTGCTTAGCTTAGCCTTAGTGAATTGATAGTTAGTGCTGTATGTAACACAAAATGACAAGTTTCTGATATAACACTTTGTCAGAGGTAGCAAGATATGGATGTAATGTCCATTGTGCTTTATCATTAGGTTTATTTTGGACTGAAAGTACATTTTCTGTGTGAAAAATGTGTAAGGGAATAAGTGTGTGTATATGTTCACATGCTTGTTGCCATCACCTATGAAGAATGTGCCACAGGAGCCACAGGCTTTGGTTTATATGCTAAATACACATGTTATATCCAATACCAAAATCATTGTTTTTCTTCAAAGCCAAAATGCATGATTTTCATCATTCATAATATACATTTTGAAGTGTGTTATATTTAATTCTTGTTTATTTTTTGTTTTTTATTTTTTAATCATTGAGGTATGTATTTTTAACTGTGGTTCTGTTTATCTTTATTCTGTATTTCTGGTTTTGATGTTAGTCACATTTTATCAACATAAGAACTACTGTTATTGTAATTCATAATTATATAACACAATCGTACTTTTGTGTATGTAATGTATTGTATGTCCCTCATCATAGGCGTCATAGCAATTTCTATACCAAATGGATATTATATATTAAAATATCTATTTAGTAAAAAATATAAAAAATACATATTATCAGATCTGTGGCACACACCAGTCAATAGTAAAGCGATGCATGAATCTTCTTTTTGGTCATATTGGAAGTAATTGCTCATATAAAGTTTGAATATAGAACACAGCTCACTTATATTCATGTTGAGTGCTTTATGTTTTCAAAAACAGGCTTGCTAAAGCATTACCTAACAGTGAATTATCTCACCCAAAGAAAATGTCAATTACTTGCTTTTCAAGGCTTATGTGAGGTGTTTATTAAGACCATTGACTTTAAAAACTTTTAAAAATAGTTTTTGGAGTCTTTCATAACAAGCCTGTCTAGCTTTCTCTTACATATTCATTTTGATCATAACAGAGCTTCCAATGAGATTGAAATCATGTATGTCCTGATTTGTTACAAACATGATTTTTGGCTTATTCTAACGTTTCATTGAGTCTGTTTGAACAATAAACATTATCTCTGACTTCTTGCATTTAATCCAGTGTTGTGATTGTAGGTCACATATGTTTACATCTTGCTCAGAAATTACTATTTATATTGCTGATAGCAATTGAAGACAGTCGAACCTTTTTACATGCTTTAAAGCTAAATAGTAACTTCCCACCCATTTTTATTTGTCCTGTTTACATTTTTAACTTTAAAGTTTCAGGTGCCATTTTCTTTTCTTTGAAACACTGATATTCTTGGAAACATCTATTAAATAAGTACATTCCTGTAAATCAATGAATGTTCTGTTTAGTTCACTGAAAATAAGAATCTGTTATTTTATTGTAATTTGTGCTTACAATATTATTTACAAATATGTAAACGCCCCAAACTCCCCTCCTCCATGTCTTCTGATTGGCTAACAGATAACTATGACCTCTGTCAGATTCTTTTTTGCGTTATAATGTATTTGAGCCATAATCTTCCTTACAATATTCATAAAGAATATACATAGTCCTTACAATATTCATAAAGAATCCTTACAACAGCTTAAAATCCTTTAAGCTGCAGTAGATGCTGAAATAAAGAGTATGCCCCGCCCACTTTGGTTACCGTCATTTGACGTCGTGTACGTCTGTCGACGTGAGCTGATATAAGGTGAGTTGAGCAGTTTGGTTGAAGTTTGAGAAGCGTTATTACTACTGCAAGGTGATATAAATATGTTTTAAACAGGCGGGTAATGTATTGTTAGCGGAGAGTCATAGAAAAGCGCAAGTGAACTGTTCAGACCGAGCCTTGGACAATTTACCATGTGGGAGTTGACAAATGTGTTTATGAACGTTTATCAACAGGTGTTTGTTTGTTCACGTCGATTTACATCTATATAGAAGTGTGTTTTTTAGGCCTGGATTTATACCCGACTTAAGGTCTGACCTGGACGATCTTAAGTCGATCTTCGACTTTATTGTGCCTAGGTCTCTGACCGCTCATTTTGTATTTATAACATCATGCAAGCGGGTTATAACCAGAATATATTTGCCACTTTGTAGTCATTTACACACGTCAAAGTACTAAAGATTGCTGTATAGTCTAATTTATTTAAGTATTTAACTTTGTCGTGTATCCTTGTGGTGTTTGTTTTACTTAACGTAAATCAGCTTAACATTGCTAATTGTTGGACAATGCGGGCAGCCTGATTCCGTGGCCTCGTATTATTCTCAGTTAAAGTCATGTTTACTTCCATATTAAACATCTGCCATGTTTACAGCTTCTGGTCAGCTAGTGCTGGGGTAGTTATGGCATCTCCGCGGTATTTTGGTGACGGTCCGCCGATGCGTGACCCGTACTTCACAGAGGTCATCAGCCAGAAGATGCGCGTGCCCGAGAGGCTGAGGGTCGGTCCCGTGCCTCACATGCACGAGACTGCAAACCACAGACCCGAAGGGCTTCCTGCAGCCTATAGCATGCATATACCAGACAGATTGGCGTTAACAGGTTAGTGTTCATATAAGGAGATAAACTTTTTTTTTTTAATTTTGTTGTTGTTTGACAACAGCAAGAAGTGTGTTCATTGTAAATGTCTTGTAATGATCACTAAACAGACGTTCCTGACTTAAGTCCACGGCCCCTTTTCTCCAAACAAACGTCATCAATGTGGGACTTGCAGCATGGCTCCTGGGACAGGGAGGCATACATGAGAGAGCCTGTTCAGGTAGTGCAATATGAGCAGAACTTAGTGTGTGGAGCAGGTGTGCTTAGAGACAGTGAAATAGTTTAAAGTCAGATTTTATTTTTATTATTATAAATTTTATTTAATTGTATTAAAAATTTAAACCCATCTGACAACTTGTTTTCATTAACCTTAATTCAAATCTCAAGCCGTCTGATAAAGTTTCAATATAGTACAGGAATATTGATAATGTATAATATTTTATGGTAAAATAACAGTAAAAAAATGGTTATACAAATAACAGTATTATACAGGTAATAAATAATAGTTGTTTGGTGGGAATAATGTAAATATTGTTTATCAATATATAGCATTATAATTTTCATTATTTTACTTTTAATGAAATGTTAGGCCTAGTCAGGTTTATGAAGAGTTTCTGGAGGCTGTACAGTTTATTACAGCTCTTTATAATGATGTACAGAGTCCACTACGTAGGTCTTATAGTGACCATGCCTTTGGTCGGACCCCACCTGGAACCCCCACACACTCCAAACAAGCACTCCGCTCCCAGACTCTGTAAGTCCATCATTTACTGTCTTTTTCAGATGTTGAAATGTAAACAGTGAACTGCACCAGTTTTGGTATATCTGGGCAAATTTCCTATATCACATTTCCTATATCAGTGTGCCACTGGGACACAGCTCCAAATTTCATACATTCTTAATTTCTTTAACAGAATATTTGAATCAACTGGTAGAGTGTGATGCTAGGTACACCATGGTTTGGTTCCCAGGGATAAAAACAGAAAACAATATATAGATTGTATATAGTATGGTATTATATAGTATAGTATTGTATATAGTTTATATTTTGTTGTGTTGCAAAATTGTATTAATTGTATTCTTGTATGATGCATATACAATATGCATAATGATAATGAAGTCATTTAAAAGTCACAGAAAAGCTGCGAACAAATTTGCTCCTTCCATACATACTGTGATAAACTATGTTTTGCGCTTGACAGCATTCACTTTATAATATCTGTCATTATATTTAACACAGGCTCTGTGCTGAATGCCAAGCATCCACTAGGGGGCAAGAGAGAAGTCTATATGGGTTTATTAAAGCATGTGAATCTATATCACCTCTTTGGAAAAACCTGAATGCATTAGGCTTATAAGGCTTTTTTACTCCATACAAACAGCTTTACAAATGGCATGTTGGGTCATAGTTTAAGCCTCTACTAGTTGTTTCACACATTGATATGTTTTGTGGCTGTAGTAGCACCTGCTTGGACTCTTCAAATTACTGTGTTGCTCCCATTATGTTCGTACCCTCCTTGGTCTGTCTGTAATAGCCGCAGTGTCGGATGTTCTTCTGCTGTACATGAAGCCTCGTCCCCACTAAAGCCCCCGGGGCTCCCCTCCATCCCACCCAACCTGCTCTCCCCGCAGAGCGTGCTAAAGGCCGCCAAGGAGCTGGGCCAGCATGCTTCTCAGAAGCTCCTCCAGACGGTCACCAAAAAATACTCCTCCAGGTGACACATCCAGATGCTCCTCATCATCACCCTGCCTGTCCTCTTCCTGCTGTTGTGGGCTTTGGCTAACCAAGCTTGAGTCGTGTCGTTCCTGTTTGGAACTGTATCAGATTAGGCTGGTACAGTTCTGTTAAACCTTCTGGAGCTTTCAAAGTTTCACCTCATTCGGGTTATTGTAAACTCCCTTTGCCTATAATACTTTCCGTGGATGCTTATTGCTGTTTAATCCAGTTAATTTATCGAAATTGCGTACAAGCACCTGAAACCTAAAACAGAGCTACCACGCTTGTTTGAGCTTTTACTTCATGCTTTTGACATGACCTACTTTGAATGGATTTATCCAAGAAATCTTGTTCAATGCCAATGCTGTAGTTTCTGGTGTCTCTCTTGTGTTTCAAGGTTTGGTTACCCAGAAAACCACCCCTCCCAGGCTGTGGAGGTTCAACCTGATCAGAGCAGGACAAGGTGAAAGTGGCTTGTGTGCTGTTAGTTATTTAGTAACAGTATAGTGAAACACCATTGTATGCTGCCCTTGAAGAAGGTTTTCTTGTAACTGCTTAGTTGGTGGTATATTTGTATATTAGTCAGGGTGGAGGAAATTGTCTGCAATCATAAATGGTTGTCTTGAGGGAGCCCTTCAAACATCTAGTGTTGTTTGGCTAGGACATGAAGTATCTAAGTTAGTGCTACTTTTGGCCCTTTACAGTGTCTCGCAGGAGTACTGGCTCAGCCCTGAAGAGGACTCAGGAACTGCTGTTGAATTTATGGTGCTCCGCAGACAGGTCAGTGCTTCATCTATTAGATTCCATCCCCATCCAGCTACAGTTCACTCCAAACTTAATTTCTGGGTAATTTAAATATTTATTCAGTTTTAAATAAGATAGTTGCACTCTCGACTTACTTAACACATTTGACCTTTCTCCATCATTCTCCCAAAAACAGAAAATGTGAACAAAGTTTAAAGATTCTATTTGGGGCTGCTATTTATCCCGAAGATTCAGAATAACTTACAGACTAATAAAGTTTTATTATACTAAGACAATAAATCTTCATCCTGAGCCACTGCTGACATTTTTCACCTTTAACCTCATGTCATGTTCCTCTCATTTGATTGGTTCAGGTGGTGAAGATGAGCAGGCGAATAGCAGGTCTGGAGAGACAGAATGCAGAGCACAGGCAGACGGAGCTGGTGCTGTTCTCCCTGCTGATGTCTGCCTGCCTGATCAACGGCTGGCTGTGGATGCGCAGATGACTCGTACTCCAGACGTATTCCATAATAATAAACACAGCTCCACAACTTGTGTTTTATACAGCAGTGCTTTTACTCTAGAGACAGTTTCTGTTTACAGGGAAGTAGTAACTGCATATATTGGTGTTGTAGCTATTAACAATAATTTTGACCCAACCCAGATACATGGATGGTTTAGAAACTACCCTTGTAGAGGATTGTATGGTTATGAAAAGACAATGTATGTGCTGTCCACTTGTCATTTAGTCACAGTGGAGACATGAAGCATTAATGGTGGTCTGATTGATTTGAGGGAAGTCAGGCATGTCTACATTTTTAGCAGTTGTTCAGTAATGTTGTCTCTGGCCTTTATCATCAGATCACTGTAGGGTCTGGTGAAAATATTTCGCATTGTGTTTCTGAATATCTGCATGTGCAAACTGCACTATATAACTGCTGGTTTAATTTTCAGCCCCCAAGTATTACCAATTTAAGAGTTTATATATATATTTTGCTTTCAGTTAGACGTTTGCAAAGCTTTTCCATTTTAGCAACCTAATGTATATTGTATATATTTAAAATAAAGTTTGTAATCTTCCTCATTTTTTTCATTTCTATTGAAAGAAACTGAACTGTATTTAATCTATTAGGAATTGTGTGAAACAGGACAGTCTATTGTGGAATAAAATGCAGATAATTATTCGTATAAGACCAGGAGTGTGTCAGAATTAGTTCTGATTTCATGCTGTCTTGGAAATTGTCTCAGCACAGTATAGAGATAAAGGAAACGGGTACTGTATAGAAAACAGAACAAACTAAAAACTACAACTGGATCAGTTTATTAAAAAATTAAATTAACCAAGAAAAAGTTATTTGCAACGCTTTTGACTATAAACCAAATTACAAACCAAGCCTTATACAAAATCTGCAAAAGATGGAAAAATTGATTAACAGGAATACAATTTACTTAAACATGAACCTTGATTGTACAGTAATAACATTGTCAAGCAGCAACTAGTGACATTTTTGTAATAAAACAAATACTAGTGAAATTAATGAAAACATTCCTTGTGAGGAAAATAATACATAAAATGGATGACAAAAAGGCATATGCTATACAAAACTGTAAAACTGTTATACAAAAACACATTCTTGTCATTTGTCCTGAGATGGACTGTAACACATTCTGCTATAGAAATTCAGACTTGAGTATCAAATGTAGCAAGACCAAGATAATGTAGACAAAATTGAAGCTTAATATAAATGTGACAAGATAAATGTGTAATCTAGACTCTTCACAGTGACATTCGGTTACATTATAACTGGATGGATTTCTGTAACTCAATGCATTTCTTTGTTTTTGTGTAAAAGAACCTTTGATACGTTACACTTTGGCAAAATAATTCTCGTGTAACATGAGTTTGCATTCAGTGAACTATATCAGAACATAAACAAATGTTTATCAGTATTCTGTCCCACCTTAGACTCAATTAGCTCTTAGGTCCATTGTCCTAGTTTGTGGCCAAATTAGATGAGTGCAGTAACTCTTTTTAGTGTTTAAATTAAGGAGTTTTACAAGCACTTCTGTTGAGTGTTTTGACAATGGGTTGTCTTACATTGGCGGAAACATTAAAGAAAGAACGACAGGAAGGCAGAGAAAAGCATACGAGATAAACGATTGTGTACAAAATGTCAAGTACCATGCCAAGGCAAACTATGTTGAACTGAGACTGGCTGTGCTGAACATATATTTAGTTGTAAATGAATACAATTTGGCCCATGTATCAAAATAAATCATGAACCTACTATGAAATGTTTTCCCATGCAATACAAATTCTGTTCTTGAACAATGGAATTAACATTTAGGGGAAAATGTTGTTTTTCAATAGATCTGCACGTCTTTTTCTAAACCAAAACTGTAAATACAAACTGCTGTATAAGAATTTTAGGAACTTTGGTCCTAATTCTTTTTGAAATCATGGTCTGACCAATAAATTATACTGCACTGATTTCTGTGTCCTGCAGGGGGCCTGCAGAACTACTTCAGTGCCAAGTGTGAATACTATACAAGTACAATTTTGATTGGTAATTCATTAATTATCAGTTATTTCCTGTTATATCATCTGTCAGGAACCTTTATTAAAATATTACTTTTGTAAACACTCTAGAAATCTTCCAGATGAAACCACACATTAAATAGAGGTTTTGATGGTAGAAACACTATCAGGGTGCATCAAGTACAAAACTGGTTACAGATATGAATCAGCACCAATAAATTCCTTAAAACTACAAAGCTTTTGACAAAACTATGAATATATGTGAAATGTCCTGATTTTACAGAATTTATGGAAAAATGTCATTTAAATGGTCCATGGCACATTCTGTGTAATTGTGAATTAGGTTAGGCTCTCAAAATAATCTGATGATCTAATTGCTTGGCCCTGCTTTCAAACATTTATGTATTTTATGTCATTTTTCATATAACTTTGGTCAAGAACAACCATGAGACTAGATATAAAGCTTTTCTGTCTTCTACATCTGTGGTTTCCAATGTTTCTGGAGCACCCTCAACACCACATTTTGGGCGCCACCCTTATCTGACACTCATTTTAGGTCCTGGAGAACTCCACTAACCAGTTGATGAGTTATATCAGATCTCCAAAACGTGCACTGTAAACCACTGATCTACAGCATTTAAACCTGACAACACCAAAGAATGACATCTGATGATTGAACAGTGACCATCATAGTCAATGAGAAGTTTGGGGGCTTTCCAGATTTTAAAGGATAGACTGTAATCAAGGACCCTGGTGACCGCCAAACTCTGAACATGGTACCTCTCATCCAAGACACATTAAGGCTGCTGTAGTTCTGCTGGAAAGACGGACCTCAGTTCTGATTAGAACCCTACAGACTTTCACACAGACAAACCCAATACCAGTTGGGTCATTCATACTTTCACATATGATTGAAGGAGCATTTGGACCAGAGGTGAATGCTTGTTGGTCCACTGCTCTTAAACAGTGCACTGTGAGATGTACAGCTCACCCTGTACAGACAATGCATACTAAAACTTAAAAAAGGCCCTACAACATTCAGTTCTTCTCCTCCATGTGTTTACAGTATTCTGATGCAGTATTTACACCTAACACCTGTTCTCCTAATTACCATACCGCTAAATACTCAAGTGCCACATTTGAAATATTAATACATATACACAACAAAAATTTTAACATACCCAAAAAATAAGTAAAAAAGGCAACACAAAGTAGTGCAATAAATGTAAAAAATAATTGCCAATACATTTGGTCCAAGGGCCTGGAGAGAAAATGACCACCAGACAATACTGTACAAAAAACCTGATTGTAAATGAAGTTGTATATTGTTGTTTGCAGGTCTGTACAAAGGCTTCCATAAAACGGCACTACAATAAAGAGTGGGTTTCCAAACAAACATCTTGTCAGTCTGGTTTCAAACACATAACGGACAAAATCCTTCACCTGTTTTCAGAGTGTTTCTGAGTGTGATTAGATAAGAATTTCCACCATCTCATTGTCGACATCCTGTTGGGGGAGGGGTGAAGAGAGATTCTGCTGTGGGAGAGACTGCACTGGTGCTCTCCTCTCCAGCGTGCTGCTGTGGAACACTGGCACATCTGTAGAGACAAGAATTATTTTTGTTTCTTGTTTCTTGCCTTTCTTGTTTCTATGTTTGTTTCTGTTTATAGGTAAGAGAAACATATAGTAGCCATGTGTAATGGATACATCAGTATTTGTTTGTACCCTAATTTAGCATTATATTATTTTATAATGAAGGTTTAAGATTCAAGTTTGTAGCGAATGTGAAAAAAAGATAACGTTTCTTTTTAACGTGGGAGTCAAACTGATTCACAAAATCAGTGCGAACTGAGCTCACAAGTTATCTGAGTAATCCAGTGCGGGTGATTACAGAGACTAAATTCAGAATGTATTATTGTTTTATTACTAGTAAAGTATACACTATAGAAAGACACTTTTTGGCGCTATGGGATTTCTGGATTATGAACACACTGTTTTTGAGGGTAAAAGTGTTACCAGCGATGCGGTCGGGTATGTAGACGGGACTTGGGCTGCTGATCCGGCTGGGCCCGGGAACACTCTGGAGGGCAGGTGTGCTCGGCTTGCTGGTCTCCTGACCCTTCTCTGTCTGGGTACAGCTGTCCCTGCTGCCAGTCTTTGAGTGTGTGGCGGCCGGCATGGGGGTGGAGGGCAGCACTGGAGAGGGAGAGGAGGAGATGGATTCTGTTCTCAGGGAGTCTCCTCTGAATTCTGGACCCAGCAGAACACCTGTGACATTCAGGGAGAGGGAGAAAAGCAAAAGTAAATGTGTGTGATGCGATGTTCTTTATGAATGTAAATATGATTTGGAGGCATGCCAATTAGTCATTCACGAGTTCGCACTAACATGCAATCGCAAATGATCACTGATGCGTATTTGGCGTACTGTCCGGGGGGAGGGCTCTGAGCTCGGAATTTGGCCCGAACCCAGAGTACTCCCCCCCGTCCTTGACTGAGGTAGATACCAGCTAAGAGTGAGGTGATGGGGTGGTGGAGGGATGCTGCGAGACTGTCATGTGACGGAGGTGAAGGACGGCTATA
>JAZGTJ010012324.1:0-15972 GCA_036877575.1 Botia almorhae
AGCAGATGTAGCAATTGCTCTACAGTACGTTTCTTTCTTTCTTTTTCTCCTCCGTCTTTTCCTTTAGAGAAAACACAGGTTACTAATGTTGATAATTATATTATATATGATCATTACAGAGCCAAGCATATTTCATTTGGAATAACGCTTACGGATTTATTACGGATTAATGCATCACACATTGAAAAAGTAAATAGGGTCCATATTGATTTCATGTTTTTTGGATTATCTAAGCATGTAATCTTATGTTTTTTATTGTTCGCAGCCTAGCAGTCCAGCTTATGTTGGCACGGATCTAAAGGTGGAGCTGACAGAGAAGCTATTTGCCCCTGAAAATGTGGCAACAAATCCCACAGACACCCAGGTCAGTGCAGTATAAACAAGCACTGTATCCAAAATTGTGTTCGTTATATGTTGAAAACAATATTCCGGTTTTCATTTAATTACAGTTGGACCTGAGCGATCTGGACCTGGAGACTCTGGCTCCCTACATTCCCATGGATGGTGAGGACTTCCAGCTGCACCCCATCTGCCAGGAGGAGCCTGTGCCTGACACAGGTCCAGGCCTGAGCCCAGCCCTCCAGCACAGTTTCAGCAGCATAGCTGACCTCTTCCAGCCCTTGGGCCCATTCCCTTCTGACAACGAGAGCAGTTCTAACACATGCCCAGACACAGTCCACATGCATCCCTACCAGACTGCATCCAACGTCCAGCTCTCCTCTGAGAAGGGCAGGGGTGGCCTTCGATGGACCCCCGACCCACCCTCACAGTATGAACATGCAGATATTAGACGCCTGGATGAAGGCAGCGCAGGAGATGCGAGACAAACATGTCAATTCACTGCAACGCTGGCGCAGCAAAGGTCACTTGAGTTCTATTATGTAAACATGCTTTGTTTTGCAACAAATAAACTGGGCATCATTAAGTAGATTTTCAGTAGGAAACATCAGGCAGTAAATAAGCTTTTAGGAAAGCTCAGATTTAAGGCTTTGGTTCCGTTCAATTCAACTTTTGTCATCTTGTTTGTTGTAGCTATGCTCATTAAAACAAGACGCAACACCTGCTTTCCAGTATAAACAAGCTGTTTGGCTGTTGAAGGAACTGCTTTGTTGGCAGCGTTCCGACACGTTGGAAATATTTAGCGTGCAAAAACTGCATTAACAATTTTGCTAAGCGGTTTAAGTTAAATTAATTAAAACATTTAATACTTACAAACCATTAAACAGGATGTTTATGCAATTTCAATACAGTGCAATGCCCGCGGGCATTGTAAGAGGATCATTATGTTCATTTAAGGCTACGACTAATGCTGCTTTATTTTCAGGTACTTTGAGAACTTCGGCCCTGTACAGAAAGACGTGAGTCTGGGGCAGATCGCGCTCACCAACAGCTTTAAACGGAAGAGACAGTCCGAGTTCGGTTCCTCATGTTCTTTCTCTGATATCCTGAAGGTAAAGTGTCATGATTAATGTGCGTTTAAGATCACAGTGTTCCAGAGACAGAAGGTTAAGGTAACGTGTGTTCTGCAGGAGATGTCTCCTCACAGCGAGGCCGCTGATGTTAAGAGGATGAAGACGATGGCAGCTGACAGCTGTGCCTTCTCTGTCAGGAAGTCTCTCAGCACGAGTGTGCTCACAGGTACATTTATCGGCTCTCTGAAAGTCTCTCTCGAATGACAGTCTTCGTCACTTCATGCTTTATTTTTCTATACTCAAATGTATGTTTTCTTTTGTTACTTTACCACAGATAAATTTCCATGTATGCAAAATGGAGTTGTTGCTTCTCACGGCTGTAATCAGTCTTTCAAAAGGAGCTCGGAGAATCTCAGACAACTTTTTACAGAATCATTCTGCCCTCCCAACAACAGACAGTACCACACGCCGCCTTCGCCCAATAACAGAGGTTAGTTTCTTGCCCCCATCTCACAGCAGAAAACCACAACATCAGCTGCAGTCCAGTTTGTGGACACACCCCCTGATAGTCCATGTTATTGCTTGACTATAAGAACAGTATTCAAACATTTTTTTCTATAACATTTTTAAAATGTTCCACCAACCACTTATGAATAACGTTTCTGATATATATCATATATAACATTTAAAAACGTTCTATTAATGTCACTGCAAGAACATTTTCTGATAACTTTGAGAGACCTTTAAGAGAACATTAGCCAACATTCTGAGAACGTTTTCTGTCAGCTGGGTTGGCTGAGCAAAGCACAGATGGATAGCTGGCCTTCATGCCTTCGACTGACCAATCAAAACCGAGCATTCTTTAGAGTCAGTATCACACGAGACAGTAATGTTCATAACACTTTCATTCGATCACATTACTGAGTTACTGGTTTTGTTAATTTCACAGGGATGATAAATCAGCTACTGGGCCCATCTTTTGACACATACTGTCTTCCGGAGCTCACGCGATATGACTGTGAGGTAAACGTGCCTCTACAGGGAAACCTGCATCTGCTGCAGGGCGGTGACCTTCTGAGAGCCCTGGACCAGACCACGTAGATCCAGAGCTTCTGTAGCAATCCATCCACTCTCCGCTTCCTTCTCTCATCTTTGTCCATGTGTCTTTTATGCATGTATCATCAGCTGTCATATAGACTTACTTGTATATTTTCCTCTAAGACGTATAATATTTTAATATATATTTTAAGAATTGGGTTGTTACTTGTTTAAAACGCGTTTGGAAGAATCGGTATCATTCTGCGGATGCAGTTCTTACGGTCAGATTTTCCGGATGTTTCACATATGCAGATTTGTTGTCATCCACGTACATTATCTATATATCAAATAACTAGAATATATTTACAGTAATATAAACGGTAGTTTAATTAGCAACTTAATCATGCAGCTCTGAGGCCTAACAAGGAATACAAACACTGTCTATATAAAACAGAAAAAATTAAGTGTGTTGCCGAGGCTGTTGCCTTAAAAGTTTGCCTTGAACTTTGCCTTGACCTTTTAACCAGCAAAACAAAGTTGCATTAATCTACGTAGCTAGAGAGTCTGTTTTACTAAGATTAAGAACATTAATATTTAACTCATGGTCATCTGCTTATAATCTCAACTGTTCCCTACATTCCCCTGTACACAATCAAAATGACAAGGATGCTATCTATAATAAGCGTGTAGATTCTCCGTCGATCTAAAGCACTTTATTTGAAAAGCTGCAAATTGAACCTCACTATTTTCTGTAGACCAAAATGAAAAAGGAGCAGGCCAGTCCCTGGTTTAGTGGTATGCCTTATGTCGGCCATCTTCTCAGGCTCTCCCCACGCTAACTAGTTCTTTAAAATGTCTCCCATATCCTTGCCTTCATAACACAGCTGTAACTGTCAACTCTTACACATTATTATTTTTTCATACGAACATGCCTTTTGTGTCTGCAGTCTCTGAGGTCAGAGTTCTGTGCTCTGTATCTCTGTAACACATCAGAAAAATGTTTGTATTTGGTGTTCAGAAGTGCCTTGGTACTTAGTCCTGTCTACCTAGCAGTAGACAGAGATGAATCCGTAGCTTTCTCCTTTGCGTACCTAATATATATGGTTTAAGGTTTTTAGGTTTTGTATTAAATTTCGTGATGTGTATCACCTTCTCGTGATACTGTGGGGTTTATTTGTGTTTCCTAACAGAATCTAAAACCAATTTCAATTTTTTTGGAAGAAAGACTCTGTGATTACAGTGGCGTACAGTAACAAGCATTGGTTTTGTGTTGGTATCTTGGTTCCAATTGTTCTCAGTAGCATGAAAGCATTTGAAAGATTGCACTACAGCTAAATGAAAATGACTGTAAAACAAAAAGCTACACTTGATGCTACTTACAAATCATTCTCTTGTGTTTCCCTTTTGCTATTTCTCCTGTTGCGGTTCTGGGACCCATTTAACTCGACGTATGTGGCTTTTAATTTTGCTTTATTGTTGTAATGTTGACTGTTTATTTTGCCAGGCTACTGTATTGATATTACTGTAAATGTGGCCCTTATGGTAATATTTTATTGTAACTGCTCAGTTCATATTGATGTTCACTGGCTGACCACACGCACACACAAACACACACACACACACACACACACACACACTACTACACGCAGGGCTGGATCATAGATGAGTATATGTGATGTGTATATGTACACACACACCCAGCCCTGAATGTGTATACAAACACTAAGATTTTGCCTAAAACGCATCATCCCCTTTAAATGTGAAAACTTTTAAAGTGTAATACAGTTTGCATAATGCCGGTAACATGTAACACAAAACTATGCTATAATGTCTGATTCTTCTCTTTGGCTTTTCACTGACCACAGACCAATCAGTTTGTATCAGAGATTCGAGTAATGTTGACAACAATGACCCAGAGAGATGGTGCAATACATGATGTTATATTTAGGTCAAAAGCCTCAGAGACAAGCTCAGCAATCTGTTGAGATACGTATGTTTGTTTTTGCATGTGAAAACATCAGTGTTGATTCGCCTTTGTCTAATGTCTAATATATGTAGAGATGTGATTTGTGTATGGCTTGATCCTCTGTATGGGATCTTTTACCCGGTATAAGATTGTTACATACGTGATTATTAAAGCATTACAAAAACGAATCTTTTGGTGTTTGTTAGTGTATTTATGTAGTTTTTGCCAGCAAACCCGTCTGAAATACATTTCACAACACAGCAAAAGTATATAGAAAATTATCATAGCGATTCATTAAATTGTCATAGTGTATGATTAGTTCATCTGGCTAGGAGTTCATGAATGGTCAAGCCAGCCAAAACAAACTGCAGGAGGTACACAGAATTAGTTTGTTTTCATGACAATAATTAGACTGCAGGAACATTCCGATCCTGGCCTCTATCCCGCAAGACCACGAAACTGTTGACCACAAACAAATGCGTAGCGCCAAGACACAAATGGCCATATAAGGAATAAATATTTAAACACTAACATGGAAACACTTAGTTTCCAAAGCTTCTGGGAGTCGATGGAAACCTGGGAACATGAATCAAACTAAAACACTGTATGCATGTAATTGGGTGTTTTAACATGTATCAGAAACAAAGGATGGAACCCAATGGGTTAATTCTAAACCCTCAAGTAATAGAGATGAATGTTCTTCTGTATGGATGCCGATGAACTTCGAAAGATACTGTAGCATTCTTGTGTTGAAAGGCTGCAGCTTGGATATACATTTACATTGATGTGTTTTGCAGACACTTTATTCCAAAATGATTTGAAAATACACATTTGATCATTATGTGTGTCACCCACAACTTTTACTGGTTAAGCTACAGGAACGCAATGTGACATACATCAGAAAACAGTATGTTTTACAATGGTTATCACTTATCATTTGGCAAGGAATTGGATGAATGCTGTTTGTAGACTTCAGCAAGTTTACACTGGATTTCTAGCTATGATGTCCCCACATAAGATAAGACAGTTATTTCTCTTCAGAACTGAAAACATTGTGTTCATGTTAATGAGGTTAAAAGAATGACAAATATTATTTTGTAATCAGAGATTGTTGTTTTTCAAAAATAGCTGCGCTGTCAGCTACGCTGCACCCACGCAAAATAAGAGTTATTGTTTTTAGCATGCGAGGCATTGTGTTCAATTGTAGCTGAGGAACAAATAAGGAAAGGAATGGAAATGTTATCATCATTCTGGAGCCGAAAAACTATTTGATTGCAGCTACACTGCTGAACTTTTCAAAGAGGAAGTTTCTACAGCGTGATCTGGTTAAATGTCGTGAGCGATTTTGTTTAATATTTCTCATATGAACTCGGCAATATGCATCCAGTAATTGTTCTAGCGCGACAATAGATGTTTCGTCATTTAAATGATATCACAAATGTAATCTGTCATTAGATCGAGGTCAAACTTATATATTATGTAACTTGTTCCATGCGGTTCCCAGAATATCTTTCTAGTCATTAATCTAAATAATCTGGATTAATCCAACAAAATCTCTAAATGCATAAAGCTACATAATACATCGGAAATCTATAAAGAGTTCAATACAGTTAACATGTTTTATCATAATATAATTGCTTAATGCTAACCTAATACATGCATGACAAGAATGTATTACAACGTACCATATATAATCTTTGTGATGATTTACCCAGTAAGATTAATTAAAAAGTAATAATGTTTTTGTTTTGTGCTCTATTTATTTTGTAGAAAATAAACAAAATAATTCTAAATCACTTAAGCCTTTAATCAAAGTGGCGTTTTTACCATCTGCTTATACAAAACTTGTATCTTGGTAGCTTTTAGAAGATGTGCATTAATAAGACAGAAATTGGTAAATCTTGTGTATGTTTTCTCTGCAGAGATGTTTTTTGCTCACATGAGATGTGGCTGGAGGAAACAGTTTATTCCCAGAGGGATTATAGGGATCTTCAAGAGCTTTCAATAATACACAGGGTCTTAATAGCAGACCATTATTTTCCACCGAAAAGAAAAACACAAATAAGCAATCAATATAGAGAACTACAACCCACTGATGCTGTGACCAAAAAACACCCCTTAATTCTCACCATCTGTGAACTACTGATACAGTTAAACAGAGCTGAAGAAATTAAGTTTACTTTGTAGCAATATATTTTTGAAGGAGTTGCAAGATTAACCTACTTTTTTCTTTGCAAAACTGAGCACATCGACCTTTTTGCAAAAGAAAACATTTTCCATTCATTTTCAACATGTTTATCGCTGTAGTTGCAGTTTGTGTCAAATTATTCTTTGTTTTTTTACATAATTGCACAATAATTCGTTTTACTTTATTAACAGGCACAATCTAGAACATTACGCAGCCATGTTTAATGTATTACGGTTGTCAGTTTGCATATAGTTCAAACTATGCATTTACATTTTGCTTGTATTAGTATGTCTGTTTACAGTACGCATGTCTTAATGTTAACGTTCTGCAAAATAAATAGCAAATATCTCACAATAGTGGTGAAATAAAACTAGCTGCATAAGTTGTGCGGTTGTGAGAGGTTTTTAGTGGCTGTGGTTCTCAGGCTGCAGAATGTTTTCGGAATCCTAACTAGTTTGACCGACCGGTGACCTTGTGCGCTGCAGCTGCTACCTGGTAACCAGTCATGGGTGAAATGCGCTCCATGCAAGATTTCAGTTGTGATTTGTTGAAGAAGAACGGGACAGTGTAGAGCTTACCTTCAACTGCATAACAAACATTGTATTTTGGCATTATCTGATTGTCACTGATTCCAGATCAGCTATTGACAGTGTCAATGCAATGCGCTTTACGCAAAACTCAACCCACAATAACCACCATTTCCGGCAGAAGGCACACGACTGGAGCTTTCTCGTGGGAACTTAGTCGACACTCTGTACCTTTGTTTTCTCGTATTCACACATTTACACACTGCTGTGCACTTTGATGTTTGTTCATTTATGCGACAATGTGAAATCTACATTTGTAGGATACAGAACGTCATTTAAAAGACTTAACATGACACGTTTAATTGTAAATTTAGTTTTCTGTAAAATGTTATTTTCCTGTCCGTAAAAACAAGGATATTATATAAAGTAATTTACGAGTCGTGAGTTGATTTGACATACTGTAAAAGACATTCTAACAATTGGTGAGAAATTTGAGTCTTCGTTTCAAGCTTTTTGACGTTTTTTTGACGTCTTCACTCCATCTAGTGGCAGACAAAGAAAAGCACCGATCCGTTGAATTTTCTAGCATTTAAAGCTGAAGTCTCTGATTGTTTCGTTGTTTAAACACTTCCAGCTTAATACTGAATACTGAAACTTTTCCAGCCTAAAATGCAGAACAGAAACGACCATCGGAAGGTTAATTTTCTCGATCATTGTAAACATTCGGTAGCTCTGCTATGAATATTCGCCTGTTTTTGTCTGTCTTTCTTTTTCAAGCATTGAAACATTTAAAAAAACATTTTAGTACAAAATGAGGTATAAAACACATACGCCGTTATGCATACAGTACTAAAAAGAGGAAAACCGGTCAACTATATAAATAGAATAATAAAACGAATACTATTTTAAAAAGGGATAAGAGCATGGGAGATAATCAAAATAACAATCAGAGTTTATTCGGGTATAAAAATATAAAATAATACTTTGTAAGATAAACCTCACAAAATTTACGCCTGTTTGTTCTGAGCGACTCACGGCTGCTGTACGCCGCAACACTGACTCGACCCGAGATTTCGGGCGGGGTTGTTTTTTCGGTTGTGTTCACTGGCGGTAGTGCAGAAAACACACTTAAGCATTTAATATTGTGTTCTTTCTTAAACATGTTTCCACCTCAGTAAAATCCACGTTTACATTAGCCAATGCGTTGGCTTAGACGACTGTAAGACGTCTGGGTAGTTTTTGTTGCATTAATACTTTAAGATCGGACAACACATTCAGATTCATATGTATATACATTTGCACAATACGCAACACACGCACAAATACATAAATGTTATTAAAAGTAATATGTGCAAATGGAAAACTACCAGCATTACTGCTAACAGAATGCGTCATTATTGTAAATTTTAAACGCAGTTATCAATGACTCGTTTTGCCCAGGAGATGTCAGTATTGCGGTATTTTTGTAAGGCAAGGACTAGAGGCTACAAACAAATCGGAAAAAACAACATTTAGCAGGCAAAGAAGGAAAAAATATCCGCCATTTAATCCCGCTTAGAGAAAGGCCTACACACCACCTTTAGATCACTCTGAAAACACTGGTGAATTTATTGATGCATTAAACTGCTTTTGATCTATATTCATTCATCAATATTCCAGATTAATTTATTTGTGACAGTTTGGTTATAAATAACTTGTATCAGAGAAACCTTTGAATCACCAGTTAGTCTTTTAAACTACTACAAATGTGTAGTCACACATTCCTTCGTCTTTCCATCAAATGTTTATAAAGAAATTTTGTCTGTTGAGGCACACAGCGAATAACTGACAGAGGTTGAGGTACGACCTCACTTGGGGGTGGGGCTTTGCAGATTGGTGACTAGCCATAAACTTAAGACATTCTATTAACCCTAAACTTGTCAAGCTATACAATGCAGGTTGGGGGGTGATGCACATTCCTTCCAATGTAAAGGGGAAGCCATTCCTGGAACAACACATAAAAGGACATTTTAAACCCCGCCCCCACCGCCCCCTCCTCCCCTTTGATCCAATCACACAGTGGGTGTTGTCTCTGCGTGAGCCAATAATGGCCAAGTGCATGTCCTATGAAACATGACCATGATAAATGATTGTGTCAGTTCTGCATGAGGGGGAGAAACAGTGGAGTGGTGAGAGAGCCAGCAAAACAGGAATTATTTCCTTCTCTCCCGCCTCTGTGAATTATCCTTCTATAATCATGCTTATTAATCACAGTCTGTTACTTTAACCCTCACAACTAAATGAATCATAAATAAATTATAGTGTATTTGAACAGTTTAATTCACTTTCATTTGTGTAGCACTTCACAATACATATCGTTTCAAAGCAGTTTACAGAAAATGCATGTTCTACACGATCAGAGATTGTCTGATTCTACATTATCAGTGATTTCAGACATCTACAGGGCTAAGAGAGTACAGATCATACAGTACACACAGATTAAGAAGACATGGTGAGCATCTGAAGGTCTCGCAGTGGTCTTCACACCTACAGTGTTGCGTCAATCTGAAGTCATCTTGAGATGCTGGATCTGTACTGAAGCTGGTGTGATTGGTAGACATTCTGGAATGGGCAGTGTGAAAAGCAGATGAAGAATAATAGGCGTAGCTGCTGTTTAAGACATTACGAGTTGTGTTTAATCTGATGTAACTGAAATACGAGGTTATAAGATGCATTATGCATGATGTCTGCTGGTATTTTTTTAAATATATTGTATAATCTGTAACATTTTTAACCGTTGATCAACAAATACAATAAAATGTTTGGATTCATTCAGTCACGAAATCTGTGTGCATGAAACATATGATGACATTAAGTAGCCCCGCCCTCAGATATACAGATACAGCTGTCTCACACACGCACACATCACCGTCACATCTTCATATTACATCACTGCACATACGTGAAACACACAACAGTTTAACGTTTAGTACCTCTGTCCTTATCTTTACAGTTCCTTCTGCAGATACTGCCTGTGAATGGATTAGTAATCTGAATATTGAGTAACATGCTGTCTCTTTTTGAAATACACTGTTATCTTATCTGGTTTGCCTCTATTGTCTGAGAAACTTCAGTTATCCCCGATCCCTCTATCATCTTTGTAGTCATCATTGTAGCCTAAAGCCGGATAGACTGACCTTGTGATAGATACATAGTCAAAAGGCATGAAAATACCCACCTACAGATGTATTGCATGCGCCTGTGCATATCTGTGGCATAGCGCATTTTTGCCGTTTGCTGGTATTGTGTATTCTATGTAGATTTTGTACAGTATTTTTAACAGTACTTGTATTTTGCTATTGTTTATTATTAAAATATTTTGAATGAGGTTTACTACTACTGTGATAAAGTCATTAAAGAGTATCAAAGTATATATTTTATCATTATGTGTGTTCCCTGAGAATCGAACCCACAATCTTTTACACTGCTAACACAATGCTCTACCAATGATCCCATGTTATGTGGCTCTTAGAAAAACAACCACATTTATGTAGAAACTCTGTACTGACTGATGACACATGTTACGCACAAAGACTACCCATGATGTCCCTCTGATGACATGCTTTCAGCAAATACCAGCTAGTTGGTTAATATTTGCTTGTTTTTTAACTAGACTTGGGACCATTTGTTCCAGGGTCCATGGCGATCATTTCTAATCTTATCTTCTGTGCAGAGTTCATGTGGGCAACGCAAGCTCAGTGTAAAAGTTACGCTGTTGTGTATTCAGTAAAACACTGCCCCCATATTGTCTCATGTGTTCATTTTAAGGCTAAAGGTAGTAGTGAAAACTCCAGTGCATATGGTGATAGGTTTACAGTGCTGTAGATAAGATGCTCTTTAATAGTGAAAGCACAAATAAACCAGTTTGTTAGGAAACATGAACTGTGTGGAATGTTTTAGTTTTATAATTCATCTAAACATAACTACATAAAGTTCAATAAAGTTACTGTATTGTCAAATACAGTTAACAATGACCTCGTGTGTGCTGTCACACATCAGGAACCACGTTGTGGAAAGCCAGACATTTTTTCAACATGTGGTGACGAGAAAAAAACATTTACGGGTTGCTTGAACAACAACATAATAATTATGATAATTTATTATTATTATTTGTTATCTAAATGTATTAATACGAGCCGATTAAAATGATTTTTTTATGGCAAACGCTTAGAAGGATTCAAAAGCAGCGCCTGAGTTTGCTCCTCCCCCTTGACACGTCACGACCGCCCCTCAGCTCGCGCGACTCCTGCAAACACGCCGCTGCCTTTTAAAGCGCGCGACGGCATGAGCGCCGTCACTGTGACACAGAACGAGGCAGCTGCGTGAGCTTCGGTCGTCTCGTTCATTAACCCCCGTTTTCGTTTCCCCTTTCCACCTCGTCGACGGCCCGTCATCCTTTCATTTCTTCTTTGTCCATCGCACCGTAACTCTCACAGCCCCATATCGACATGTACCGGTATTTTGGGGAGCTGCTGACCCGCGGGGCGAGCAACGCTCTGGCCTCGGGATGCGTCGAGTCTGCTCTGCCGGCTTCCTCATCTTTACTGAGGGTGCGTCACTACAGCGATGCCGCCGACAAAGAAGACGACCCGAACTTCTTCAGGATGGTGGAGGGCTTCTTCGACCGCGGCGCTGCCATTGTTGAAAACAAGCTGGTGGAGGACCTGAAGACCCGGGAGACGCCGGAGCAGAAGAGAAACCGTGTGCGGGGGATCCTGAGGATCATCAAACCCTGCAACCACGTCCTGAGCGTGTCCTTTCCCATCAAGAGAGACAACGGAGAGTGGGAGGTGATTGAGGGCTATCGGGCGCAGCACAGCCAGCACAGAACCCCGTGCAAAGGGGGTAAGATAAATTTACTTTACGCCTTGTGCAATAATGCTGCATGACAGCTCACTTTACATGTGCTGTGTGTTTATAGGCGAGCGATCAGGCTAACAGTGGTTTGCATAATAACGTTCAAACCTTCGAGTGACATTATTTTATTTGCACGGTTCGCAACACGAGTTTTCAGTAGATTTGACCCTGCAATGACAAACCAAATTGCCGCATTTTGCACCTGCACAGGTGTGTACACGATACCTGCGGAGAGCAGCCATTAGACAAGGGCTGTAGTCTTTCCTGTGTGCCTTGGTTTGCTACTTTTGTGTTTGAATTTGTGCGGTTGGCAGTGTACTCATAATATATTTCCTGTTTGACATGTTTACTCTGTGTGTCTAGAATGTGATCAGCCCAGTTTAAACTGTTTATACTGACTTCCAAGTTGCAACCGACTCTGTCCCTATTCCAAACAAAGGCAACAAGTCCTTTAAAGTCAGCTGTGTGTTGTCAGCGCAGACTTCAGCAAAAAGGAGAATTTGTGTTATTTTATTAAATTGGTTTATTGACATTTATCCGTCCAGTGGAGGAGGTTGATACACATTTAAAATGTGTCAAGGCAAGAATGTAAACAATGTCCGTTCCTGTTTACCGTGTGCAGTGCACTAAAAAGCGTACACCTGCCAGCAAGGGTTTCACGACATATTGAGACACGTCCTTGTGTTATAAATTGTGAGGCCTACAGAATGGCATTTGGTCCTGACAGCTGCAGTGAGCAAATGGCAGATGTTAAGGAAGAGTGGTAATCAAGAGATTGAGACTGTGCAGTGTAGGAGGGGCTGATGTCATGGCAGGGCATTGTGGGTGATTTGTGGGGTGGCAAGGTGACGTATGGCGAGGGAGAGTTGTAGGGGTGGGTTGGGGGTGGGGCCCAGGCACTCTAGTTTGTCAGCTCACTTCGTTCACAGTTGGAGACTGTGTGTATTTTTTGTCTACTTGCCAGTATAACATAAGCAGTTTCTCTTTCGGTTCTGCTCAGAGCGTTTCCATGCAGTTTATGTAAAGTTTAGGTTGTTTTCGGTTTTCTCTTGTTAGTTGCAATGATTCGGTAATAATCATTTAAAGCTAAGACAGGCGATTTCAGAGAGGCGAGCAATAACAAGCAAGCTTTAAGTGTAAGATTCCACCCTCCCTTCTCCAAAGCCACACCTCCAACAATAGTGTCGGTATGCGAATGCATTATTTGACAGGCAAGTAAAACGTTTTGTGCATGGTAAATATATTTTAGACCACTTCACTTAGTGATTGCTGTCAGAAAATGAAGAGATTTCAACCAGCAAAAAAGATGGCCTACCCTGCCTTTAATATCACAGGCCCCAACTTTCTTACTGATCTCATATTTAATTTAGTTTCTATACTAGACGAGATTAGGTTCAAATTACAAAGTGCAAGAGCAATTTGGATTCCCTGTGCTGATAGACGTCTGCTTGAGTGGAAGGGGTTGTATGAAGGTTGAACAGAGGTTAAAGTAAGTTGTACGAAGTCAGCGAATGAGCACTTTGGAATTTCATCATCTGTTAGCCAAAGTCATGCACCCGGACATCAGAATTACTCGATCAGCAGAAACGTATTGGCCATGTTGCCTCTTTGTGCAAGAGCGATGGAAAAAAAATGATGGCATAAGTCAGACTCCTGCTCTCACTTCCAGGTTCACATGCAGATTCGCTAGGTGGAGTCAGAGGAGATTCTGTCCCAGTTTCCTGTGTTTTTCCTGTCTGTTGGGTATAGTAGGAGATCTGTGCGCTGAGTCATTCCTCTGCTTAAGAGCCCGCACCATCCACCCTGTCTCCCTCGCTCCCTCTTTCTCTCTCTTTCTGTCCCTCCCTCTTTGTGTATAAATGAAGACTGTTTTAGCTAACGGAAAAACACATCTGTTGAGCTGGAGAGGTTTAAAATGGAGACAAAAAGCCGCGTGAGGGTCCGATTTCAGTGGAATTAGTAAATGCTCAATGTTTATCAAGCTCATAGAGTTTTCTTTGTTTTCGGTTTCAAAGCATCATCAGCTTCTGTTTGTCCATGTCGACCACATTTATTGGTCTGTATACTGGCAGTTTTCTCATTAGTCTTATGAATATTAATTATGAGTGTGCATTAGAGCGCATCATTTTACTGCTGTGGGCCAGACATCCTGATTTGCATGTACAGCAGCCTAATGCAGTCAATGAATATCAGTGAGTCTCATTTTCTCCTCTGGTTTTGGGGGATGACTGTGTGATTTGTTTTTAGTAAAGGGGCCTGAGTTTGGCAAGCTGAGTGACAGTGTGCTGAAGGCAGACCCAGTCCATCAAAATGTATGAATCTAGATTAATGGTGCGGCCTAGCGGAAAAGAGGACGAGACTGGACACTGAGTCACCACACACGCACACACACACACACACACACACACACACACACGAGCACAGGTCTGCTCTTTACTTATGTCACATGGAACATTTTGTACTTTCCTTTCTCCTTTCATCTTGTGTAAATAAAAATGGTGAATCATATACTGTCCCTGTATTGTCAGGATTCCCACAGTCATGGAAAACCTCAGAATACCAAGGAATCTTAAAATAGTGATTTCCAGGTCTGGAAAAGGAAATTGATGGAATGAGTAATATATATTTATTAAATAAATTCTATGGTTTTTGGTAAACATTTAGTAAAGCATTTACTTATCACGTCCATTGAAATGAGCCATGTATATATCCTTGGTTTTTTTAGTATATGTACTTCATATCATTTAATGTTTCTTTGATTATATAGATCAGATGCATTTACAAACCTGATTCATTCATCGCTGTGCAGGGTTTTGTAGTACATTAGTTTTGGCATAGATATGATGTTAAAGACACGCTTTGATGATAAATCATTGTGAGCACAAATCACACTCGACAGAACACTAGCAGTGTGTATGTGTGTATGAGAATCACAGAGACTCACAGTGCCTGTACACGTTCCTGAAGTCACGTCCCTGCTGATGAGCTTATGAAACCAGTAGGGAGAGCCAGCTTTGCTAGAAGGGAGCAATGGTGGCAGCTGTCCTAATGGAGCATGACCGGAGAGCAGGAGTTTAGCTGGAACATTAGCAGAACACAGCAGCTGATCTGTGTCGTAAGCACATGAGCCGGTGCAAAAAATGAATGACGTCTCACAATTTTCCAGTTTATTATTAAACTGCTCTGCTTGATGTTTAGCCGCACTTTATTAATATCCAAGCCAGCAGGAAGTGTTTTTAGAACATTCTCAAGACATTCTCTTAGAGTTATCCAAAATGTTCTTGCAGTACTGTTGGTAGAGTGTTTTTTAAACGTTGTTATTAAGTAGTTAGTGGAACAAGTAGAATACAGAATAAAAAAATATGTAATAATGTTCTTATAACCAAGCAGTAACGTTTATACAAGGTCTAAAAAAACTAATGTCCGAAAGTTACTATAACTTTCAAGACAACATTTTGAATGTTTTTGTTTCTTCATGGAAACGTTCGGGAAATGTTTTTACAACCTAGCTGCATAATTTTTCATTATCCATTGATCCACAATTGTTTCAGTTTGCAAAAAGTTTCAACCAATAGCAGCAATAACAATAAATAATAACAATAAAATGTTCATGTATCCTGTTCGTCTTCGGCCGTTTTTATCCTGTGCAGCTAGAATCAACTGGCTGAGACGCTGCACAGCTTCAAACAGTGTCTGTCTGTTTAAAGCCCATCGTGTCTTTTCTTGATACCTCACAGAGTTTGATCTTAATCAGACAGCAGAGGAAATATCTCCCCAGTTTTTTAAGCCATATTGATTTTGTATGGCTCAGTGTAAGTCCAGTTTCATTGGCTTCTTGTCTTTTTTTTTTCAGGTATCCGATACAGCATGGATGTGTCTGTAGATGAGGTTAAAGCTTTGGCCTCTTTGATGACATACAAGTGTGCTGTTGTGGGTAAGCCTAGA
>JAZGTJ010012325.1:0-15972 GCA_036877575.1 Botia almorhae
CAGTGGAAAAACAGACACGATTATGACTTTTCACGGATGAGAACCATATGAGAGCGCTGAGGGAAGGTTCAAAACTGCAGAGCTGCAAAATGGCTCATTCGCACTTTCAAAGTTGAACGTTTTTTCTTTTCCGAATGTTTTCTAAAACTCCATTTATTGTTTTTTAAGATATAAACACAGGTTCACAAAGTGCAACAGAGTGTGAAAGAGGATGCCCACAAAAGACTTCGAAAATTGTCCTTGTGTTATCTTAAACTGCTCCACTTCTATGGTGACTTTTTTTATTATTATTCTGTTGTTTAAGATGATTCTGGTGTAATGTGTTGGCCAAATAAATGCCATATAAAGGGCTGAATACCAGAGCTCTGCAGCTGACAGGAGTGTTTACAAAATGATAGTAATACCTCTCTGCTTTGGCAGTGCGGCCAGTGTCACATTGAAACCAAATGAAACTGGTATGACGTCCACTAATCTTTGTAGGCTCGTCCTGCAATTATAAAAATGGCCGGCAGGCGGTACTTGCAACACCATAAATTCAGTTTCCTGGAGTCAGTGGTATTGGATATTGTATCGACTGTGTATTTAAGCTAAGAATTTAAAGTATTGTTTCTTTTCTTTATCTGTATATAAATGTTGTTAGTAGCTCATCCTGGATTCCTTAAATTCTGATTTTTTTTAAAACATGTTTTTGGCGAAGCAGTAAAAGTGATACGTTGTTCTTTTCGTGCGTTTGTATTTGTCGTAAATGATAATTCGTAAACATTGATCCAGTGTGGAACACGGTGTTAAACTGTGACTTGTAGAGTGACTTTAAATGGAGATTATGTGTGGAAATGTGTTTGTGCTACAAAGTGAGCAGCGGCGATTGCTGCCTTATGTCCATTGTGTTCTGATGTATTTAAGAACTGCCTTGACAAATTGTGAGAGACACGCAAGCAAACACCAGAGTGTTGCTGTTTTAAAACTGTGTTTTTAAGCTTACCCTTCAGAACAGTAAATATAACAGCAATTCCATGGTGACAGTTCTGGTAAATACTTGAAAACCATTCTTGGTCAGATTTTAGATACCAAGACATTCTAGTCTTGGAATCTAAAATCTGACCTAGAATGGTTTTCAGGTATTACCAGATTTGGAATGGGTGCTTTTGTTCTTCAGGATATTTGTGACCATTTGTGTTCTGAAAATCTTAATTCATGGTTCACTTTTCTAGATTCATCTCTAGAGCATTCTAGATTGAGCTCTAGAGCATTCTAGACTCATCTCTGGAACATTGCCGCTAAAGATTTCAGCAGGTTCAAGATATGTCTGCGTGAAATGGCGTAGCTGGTTTTAGTGGTTTATTGAATGTACCCGCTGGTACAGAATGGGTTAAAGTTTTCAAGTTTATTGGTCTTTTGGAAAGCGCTCTTAAATGAATGACACAGCCATAGCATTATATAAAAGGATGTTTTTTTAATGCATCTTGAGGTTGGATCAAAGCATGACCCTGAAACCATTTTCAGTTTATTTACTGCAAATTTTGTCTTTCTTTACCTTTTATACCGAATAATAGAAAAAACACAAAGCCATAATTGTACACAACAATAATTGTAAACAAGTGTCTTGTTTGATTATTTTTTTTCAAATGTCTGTTACAAAATAAAATAAAACCTTGAGCTTCACTGCATGTCAAGTAAATCGTCATGTTTGAGCGACTTGATGTGCAAGCCTGAAGGGTTTAGTTTTGTTTTAAGTTTCACTTTTTTTAATATATTACGCGTGACAGATTATGTAAAAAGAATGACATATTTTTTAATTTTAACATTGATATATTGTGAATGAAGTACATGCTTATATGTAAGAACTAAGAATAAATGGTCTTTAATAAATGTCTGTCCACTGTTTAATCTTTAGTCAAGATTAGTGCGTTTGTAATGAATGTGTGTGTACTTGTTGCAAGGGCTGTTTTTTGTACCCTGAACTCTGCCCGGTACATGAGCTACAACTCAAGCATGTCACAAGTTCAGCGTGTTAAATACACTGTCACTCCTTTTCTAGTTAATCTTGCTTGTGTATGTAGTTGTTGTTGGTGTTTTTAAACTTTAATCTGTCTAACCCTCTCAATTAGACTTCGTAACTGTCAGAAAGTTACACACTTTTTGACACGTTTCCTCAAGTAATAATATTCACTTTTGTTGAATGAAATGTGAGATATGAATGTTAAAAACTTATGGCTGACTTCTAATTAGTGCAACACATCAGAACAGTTCATTTAAAATCGTAAAGTGCTTGGACACGCATCTAAGGGGAATACAAAAGCATGGCTGAATTTTTGTAGAGATCTTTTGTAGAGAACAGGGCAGGACAAGACACATCAGAGATATGGGACATTAGACTCTGGAATGGAATTTTGGCTTTCTAAAAAGGTAATGCCTTAAATGAACATGGGGTGATGTGTTAAATTACCATTAATTGCTATTGTAGAATAACAATAGAATTGTACCACATAATTTTATCTTCTTCTGAAAGAGCTGCATGTCTGCACAAATAAGTCATATTCCCCCTTCATTGGCAGTCGTATTTATAGTCAAAAACAAGACAGTAATTACTTACAGATCAAAATATGGTAGAACAATTTGGTGAACAAATATATAACAAATAAGAAAAACAATTGGTATGAGACAATCATACAAATAACTATATAACTTCACATAGAGCTCTAGTGCATTTTTCAGAATGCAAGAAGTAAATCTACTTTACAATTTACAATTGCAAACACCCTGCAGAAAATTCTTTTGACAGTGTGACGCTATTGCGCAAGCGCAGTGGGCTCGGATAAGGGCGCCTTGTTTAGATTGGTCGGAATCAGTTACTCCAGTGAATAATGGGCGGCTCTTTAATATATGTTGAATCTCACCATACCGGCAACTTTATTGCCGAACAAGTATACACTTCGTCTAGTTGCCTTGCGTGATTGCTGTTGGTGAGGACAGCTTCGGATCTTGTAAATAAACAGCAAGTATAAAGATGGAAGAGAGCAATCACACTCTGATTGATCCGAGATGCAGCGAAGACGCTCCCCTGGCAATTGATGTTATTATGCGTAAGTTGCTTAAATTCATGGTTCTGTACCCAAACGTTGCTCCTTTATTTTTATTTTCCTAAAATGTATGTGTTTTGTGATTTGTTTAAAACATCTCTTTCAGTCACTATTATTTGATCATTTATCGTATTGATTTCATCAAATTGATAAATGTAACTATGTTTAACTCAAACAATTACAATAAACAGCGTAAAAGCGCCTCACACTGTTCGAAATTTAAGTAACTGTAAATAAATGCCATTAATAACCAGTTTAGGCTGTAAGAACGTTTTCCTAACGTTTCCATTAAGTAACACGTTAAAATGTTATTTTAAATCTTAAAGAAGCGTTTAAAATGTCCAGTTCTTTAGACGTTGTATTAACGTTATTGATCTTTAATTTAAACATTTATTTATTAAAGGTTTATGAAACGTTCCACCAACAACCTAAAAATAACGTTTTTGATATTATATATAAAACTCCAAGAACGTTTTTGCCACGTTAGCCAACGTTCTGAGAACGTTCTTTGTGTTGACATTTTAGATGGGTACTGTTTTGTTAGGAAAAAAGTGGTCTCTTTAAAAACATTGCACAAATTAACGCCTCGTTTAACTGCATTGATTTAATTTGCTGCCGTTCCAGTCATTGCTGATAAGAGACGATTATGTTGTTACCGCGGTCAGTGCACTTTGGAAATAATGTAAATAATGTGGATCATATCCAAGTGTCTTCCTCCTACAACTGTATTAGCAGATTGTGTGTTCCTTCCCTTTCTCCGAACATACAGTAGCTTTATAAAGTAATATGAGTCAAAGTAATGGTCAACTGAATTCATACTAGAAAGTATATGTGTTGTGATTGTGACTGTTTCTTAAGCAGGTTAGGTAATGTAATGAGACGTTTGAGTTCTTCGAAGAGTTTGTGTGAAGCTACATGCCATTCACGCACCATTTAAAGCTGGAATTCCCATAAATAACAACAGCTTTTTCCTGAAATTCACTGGAACCACTCCTAGATTTTATCAACATACTTCTCATTGAAAACATGTGGGTAGTTTGAAAATAATTCTAGTTCTAAATGTAAAAAAAATGACAGTCAGGGGTGATGCAGGGAACAAGTCCCAGATCTTAAAAAGTGTTTGTTTGTTTGTTTGTTGTGTTGATAATGATATAAATTCCCACCTTATTTACTGTAGCAACTAAACGTTTTCAGAACGTTTGAGAGAACTTTTCTCCAAACGTTTTCTCAAAGTTATCAATGCATTAGTGCGTGTTATTAGAATGTTTTTTAAATGTTATACATCAAACATATCAAAAACGTTATTTCTGTGTTGTTAGTGGAATGTTTTAAACGTTACGTGATTACAAGAATCGTCTTGGTTACTTAATGAAAGTTTTAGGAAATCGTTCTTACAACCTAAACTTGTTAGTTGGGTATGTGGACAGAATGATTTGGTGAGGAATGGTTCTGATGGGAGTGTTTCTGTTCTTCAGAGTTGGACATGTTTGGCATAGTGCTCTACTCTGCTCTGACCTTCATGGCTACGGTGTCCATGCTGGTTTTCATTGAAGAATGCATCTACATCTATAAGAAAGTGCCTCCAAACAAGAAAAGTGTCATCGTTTGGGTAACAGGAGCGGCACCAGTGAGCACTGTTACATTTATATGTTTTTTCGAATGTATCAGTCATTATTTTATCCTGTTAATCTGTTTATCATCGTAATCACACGCCAATCCTGTAACGTGAGAATTCTATAACTTAAGAATAAAGTTTTGATATATATAATCATTCTACTAACATTACTGCAAGAATGTTTTTGATAACGTTGAGAACTTACAGAGAATGTGCTGAGAATGTTTCCTGCTAGCTTTATCAATATTGCACCCGTTTTGGCAGTAACGCAGTGGTTTAATGAATTATTTACAGCATCACTGCCCGGTTGAGTGATTATAAGTCTTAAGTTTAAACTTTGAAGACATTAAGTTTATCTTTTCTAGGTCATTGGCACTATGTGTTGTTTGGGCATGTGGATTCCAAGGGCCACGATGTTCACTGACATGACATCAGCCACGTAAGGTTACTGTTGGGGCTTTGTACTCGCATGTAATGGAATAAAAATTAGGGCTGTCAGTTGTTCCAAAATTAAAACTGAATTTCATCAGGACAAGTTGACTATTCTGAAGATAATTTAGAGAGTAAATCATTACAAAAAGTGACTTGAGAAAACAATATTTTCATATCTTTAACATTAACCCACCTAACAATTTTAGGTAAATGTCCATTATGTAACAAAAACATTAAAAATGTTTCTTTGAAAGTTCTAGTAGCATATCTTTTAGACGTATTAACATTATTGCGTGGTAATAAAAATGTTATTCAAACCTTTATTTTTAATTCTGTAACATTCTACTAACAACTTAATTATGATTAACTTAACAATGTATGATATATAACATTAAAAATGTTTTACAAACAGTAGCGCAAGAACGTTTTGTGATTTGATAGATTTGAGAGGATGTTTAGAGATTGTTAGCCAATGTTCTGAGAATGTTCTTTGTTAGCTGGGAAGCCTTTTACAGACCTACAATCCTCAGCAAGTTGAGACTTAGACATGTTCTTGTATTTCATCTGTGCTGTTTTTTAAATTCAAAAGTACACGGTCAAAGTACACGTGCTGTTAAAAGCAGGACGGCTTTCAGAGTTATTCTTTAATGCTTTGATTATTTTTCAAAAACAGAGGAAACACCTACTCACAGACATGCTCATACACAAAACTACAGAACTGTTTTTCAAATTTTTTCAGTGGTTCAAAGAACAGATAAAAGAGCGCTGAAGAGAACTGAGCATTTTGCCCAGATAAAATGATTTTACATTTACATTTAGGCATTTAGCAGATGCTTTTATTTAAAGCCACTTACAAGGTGAGGAAAACAATCTAAATTATGAGGCAATAACATCAGCTATACACAGTTACAGATACCATGATTACAACATTTCAATGCATGATAGAGATGATACCTGTTGGGAGAGAGGGGAAAGGGTTAAAGGTTAGAATTTTAGGGTTAAAGATCAGGTTGTTTTTGGAATATAGTGAGGGGCGCAGCAGACTGAACGGACAGTCTGAACTTCTTTCAGTTACGGGTGTGGGAATGATTAAAAACCACAAAGAAACGGACGGGGCATTCAGATAAATAACATATTTCTCACTCTGTTGGCAGATATTTTGCTGTTGTGATTTTTAAGTTCCTTATCCTCATGATTGAAGAGGTTGGAGGGGACGGTGCGCTTCTGAAGCGCTCTGAGAAAAAGACGTTAAAGATCAGCACGGGACCCTGCTGCTGCTGCTGCCCATGCCTGCCGAACGTTGCCATTACACGGTAACCAGATCTTACTGTAAACTGTGCGTGTCATGCCGTACTGTGTGTGTGTGTGCAAAACTCTCTGCCACAAAGCTAGAGTGTTGTAAGAGTTGCTATGCAGTTGCTAGAGTATTGCATACCGGCAAAAGAATCCACCCCCTAGTGTCTATGTTATTCAGAATATTGCATTTTTGCAATATATGCAATATTGCATTTCACTAAAGTCTGAAATCTGCTAGCTGGTCATTAAATGTCCATGTTTGATTATGATCAGTGTTATGAAAGATCTAAAATTTCACAGTTTTGAGGGCCTAATGCAATATAATCTTCATGCTAAATCTGGAACAGCAATTTTTAAAAGGAGAATTCACCCAAAATGTGTTTTTTTCATCATTTACTCATTCTCGTGTCGTGTCATACCAAAGCTGTATGACTTTTTTTGCTTTAGTAAACACCAAGTAAGATATTTTGAGAAATGCCTTTTTGGGTTTTGTGTTTATACAATAGAAGTCAGTAGGTGCCACTGTTGTGTGGTAACCAACATACTTTAAAATATCTTTTGTGTTCCTCAGAAGCAAAAAAGCCATATAGGTTTGTAGTGGCATGAGGGTGAGTAAATGATAAAATGATTTTCATTTTTGGGTAACTATCCATTTAAACTCATTACTGACAATTGTGTTGTTTTTAGGCGAACTCTGTTTATGTTGAAGCTGGGGTCCTTCCAGTTTGCTTTACTGAAATTGGCTTTGACCATCCTTTCTGTAGTTCTTTGGACCAATGGCAACTTCGATCCAGCTGATGTAAGTGTGGCTAACGTTACCAAAAATGTTTTTGAGTAGCAGAATGGGTTTTAAAATTATATATCATATACATCAAAAACATTATTCTTAAGTAAAATGTTACAGAATTAAAATAACCAAGCAGTAATGTTAATACAGCATCTAAAAAACGTTTAAGAAAGTTTGTCCTAGAACTTTCAAAATACCTTTTCAAAATTTTTGTTACTGATCAAAACGTTACGAAAATGTTCTTTCAACCTAAAATTGTTATGTTGGTATAGATTTACCACTTGTTTGCATAATTTATGAAATAGAGAAATACATGTAGAGTGTGTCGGTCTTTTCTCTGGTTTACAGATGGCTATGCATGAAGGAGCCATATGGATAAACTCATTTATAGGCGTTCTCACCATTGTTGCACTGTGGCCTGTTTCAATCATATACATCCACTTGCAAGAGTCCTTGCGCATCCTTAAAATCGTCCCTAAATATGCCATGTATCAGGTTTGTGTGTGTTTTTTGTTCTTTAATGTCTTTATTCACACTCCCTTGTTTTCAGCATTGCTTGAATTAATGTAGCCCGTGAGTCACTGATTATACTTGCCTATAGATGGTGCTGATTCTGAGTCAGCTGCAGACGGCCATCATCAACATCCTGGCAATGAATGGCATCATCGCCTGCTCGCCGCCATTTTCTTCACAGCATCGTGGATCTAGTGAGTATCTTTATATGGCTAAACTGCGGCATTGGAAGTTCAGTTACTATGGATCTGGATTGTTAGCAAAAAGATTAAAATACTGCTAATTCCGCTAATTCAAGTAAAGAACTTAACATTGATTAAAGCTGGAATCTGTAACTTTCGCCTCTCTACTGCCACCTCTGTCTAAAACATAAAATTGTAGTTTACTTTGCATATTTTTTTATTACATATGTTAAAGTCAAATCTGTAACGACAAATCTTTTGTTCATTTTTAACCCCAAAAAGATTGCAGCTTTGAAAATAATTAATATAATATTAGCATTGAGCTTAATTTTCCTACACCCGCTTAGTGGATTACACTACATGACCTTTTGATCTTATTTGCAGTTCGGGTGAATCATTGGTAGTTGCCGAGAGTAGGAATGTGCATTTGTTGTATTACTGTAGCCATTGTCTTTATTGGTTCAGTCAGCTCTCTGTTCGTAAATATACTANAGGCCTACTATAGTATTAGTCTTATCCCACACATATTATTTGCAATAATACCATTAACATGTCAGACATTTGCTTTGTGTTTTACTGCTATTCTTTTTTATGTACAGTTGCTTTGAAGCGATGTAACATTGTAAAAAGCGCTATATAAATAAAATTGAATTGAATTGTCTAGTATGTTAAAATCTTTGCAGATTGTAAAGGTTCTATTGTGTAATCAAGCTTTATAAACACTATATATTAATTCTTGGTTTAATGGCTCCTCTTCAATGTTCTGGTAGTGATGAGTCAAAAGCTGTTGATTGTGGAGATGTTCATCATCACGCTAGTGACCCGCCTTTTATACAGACGTCAGTATGACCCGATACCAGCAGAGGGCGACGATGAGGAGATGAAAATGTCCCTCTCCTCAAAAAAAGCTGTGAATATTGCCTGCGAAGAACAGACCGTTGTGTGTAAATGAGATGGCGGAAAGTATATACGAGGCAGTTTTGTACATCGTTTGTAAACAAAGACGGTCATTACCGTTGTATGTTCTTTGTCCGTATGTGTGTGGTTCTATCTTGCACTGTGCCAAGCTATTTTTTTATTGATGTTACTGTAAGTGAGTGGATGTGTGTGTAGCGAAGGTGTGTGTGTAGACTCCTGACTTTGAGGGTGAAACTGATGTTATGGCTTCTTAAAACACAAAAATATCAACTTTGTATTAAGTGCAGCTAGCAGCTTTAGGCTGTAGGAACGTTTTCCCAACGTTTTCATTAGGTATCAATAATGTTAAAATGTTACTTTGAATGTTATGTTCATTAAAATGGGTTATAAGAATATTATTTAAACATTTTTTTAAACTCTGAAACTTTTTAAAATGTTCCACTTAACAACTATTTTTAGTTCATTTGTTTTTAAGTTTCTGTTTAATTTCCTTTCAAGAATGTTGTTGGATGGAGCCACAAAACGTTGATAACGTTGATAATCCTGTGAGTCATGGTTCAGATTCCTGATAAACTGAGATAACGTGTATATGGCTTTAATGATACACTGGAACTTTGAATTGTTAAAAGGTCAGATGGATTCATTTGTGTTATTATATTACCATGTTTTATGTACACTATCCTTTTTAAACAGTCCCTACATGCTGATGAATAGCGATACTTCCAATAACGATGCCACTTACCTGCAAACCTTAATTAAAGGGAACGCAATAAATGTATTCTTTATATAAACCTTGAACTCTTTTATACCACCTTAAGAAAAACTTCAGTGATGTTCAATTGCTTTATATTGTATGCTGTCTAATTTATTGCTGGCACACTAAAGCCATTGATTTGATTCCTATGGGAAATGCACTTAGTTACTTAACTGTATGACTTCTACGCACTGTAAAACATAATAAATATATTGAATACTGGAGCACATTTTCTAATATTTTCTAATAATCTGTATATACATTAGGATTTATAGTTCACGTCACCAAGTCAAACATATGGCTACAATGGACGCAGGTGTGTACAGTGTGTTCACAACAGCATTGGCTATTTTTAAACGACGCACATCCAATCATATTTCAGAGGCGGTACTATGTCATACATTGTATAGGACTATTGTAGATGGATCTTTCCATCATTTGGACGCAACCGCTTCGTTTATTGACATGGCTTGTAAAGCAATAACGTGATTACTACCTCGTGTTGTAAAATTGCACGTTTACATTTAAATACCACGGTTTTATACAGAATCAACAGTATGCAATATTTAAAGCAAAAGTAGATTTTGTTCACTGCCTTTTGCACTTTGTAAGCTGGTTTTTATTGTCTCTTATTGTGCTTTTTCAAGTTTTAAAAGCCGTACCATTTAAATGTATTGTGTATGCACAACATGTAAACGTCATTTAACAACTTAAACACGGTGTTTTGCAACCAAACTGCCAACATGTGACAGGCGTCTATGCAGGTAAACGGATCGGCCAATCGCAAAGCACCGTCTATTTTTTTCCTTTTCATTCTCAGCCAATCAGAGTTCTCGCTGGAAAAATCAGGGTCGGTTGTGCGTTCATTCGTGTGTGTACGTGCTGTTTAGCGCAGCAATGCTCCCCGGTTGTCGTGCTGGAAAACGTACAGATAGTCACATTTAATGCAGTGGCCTGAATGATATATTTGCTATATATCATATCCAGCGGAGTTGATTGTACGGATGCGGACGTGGCTATCGGCTGTACTTTTCGGACGGCCCCGTTACCATGGTCTTAATTTAAAGATATTTTTTCATAAACAGCCCGGCCTTGGTCGTTTCACATTTACCCCCTCAAAATGAGACTGTACGCCTTTCTCCTGAAGAACAGTTTACCAAAGATAGAGTATTATTCAAAGTTTTCTCCATCGCCGCTGTCAATCAAACAGTTTCTGGAATTTGGTAAGTGCGAGCGCATCCATCACATACACGCTTATAGTCACTGACAGCGGCGCTGGTAACGCTTACTGCAGCATTGTCTCTCGGTTATATTACATAAATATTACGTAAATAAAATATATATTTGTATTAAAATAAATATGTATATTTCTGCGGATGTTTAGTGTTAAAACATGGCCCGTTTGAAATGCGACAAAAGCTTTGATCTGGCGAACGGAGCTGTGTAAATGCGGACAAAATATATGCACGTGACATTTTGAACGATTGGTTATTGTTTATGTTTTAATGTCTTCGTTGAACATTTTTAAACGGACGCAAAAATTACTTATAGAGGGGAACGAAAGATTGCGTAGAGGTTATCGAGACCGCAAAATATTTGATATTTTGTACAGAGAAAGAAACAGAAGCTTTGTAACTGTCGGTCAGTCTTTTTGCACACGTCACATTCTCATTTGCATAATAAATAACTCTTAAAAAAATCGTCAGTTCATCTAATTAAATATGAATGAGATCATTCATCCTGTCTAGTCCGTCAAATCTCTAATGAGGGAGATGCGCTTTTGTACACGTACGCGGTGTTGTCTTATTAAACTTGTAGGTGAAGTCACCAGCAACAATTAGTTACGTAATTGTTTTTTTAAGGTCCATCGAGTAAACGCAGTAATAGCGCACTGGGGACTGTCATACAGTGTGTTAACTGTTAAACCTCTGATGTTGACTCATCTCTTGACACATTTTCATGTAAAGTGAATTAGTCCCTCTTCAACTTAATTGCTTGGTCATTGCTGGTGTATCTGTATTCAGGTATAGATGTTGAGTTGCTTTTCATCTCTCCCTTTAGTAAACAGGTCCACCCGTGTCTTGTTGTTTTCAACGCGTTTTATTCCTGCAGGCCGAGATAATGCGTGCGAGAAGACGTCCTACATGTTCCTCCGGAAGGAACTTCCGGTGCGTCTGGCGAACACGATGAGAGAGGTGAACCTGCTGCCTGACAAACTGCTCAGCCAGCCGTCGGTCAAACTTGTGCAGAAATGGTAAATCCAGATCAGACTGGATCAGATTCACACACACACTGCTTGGAAACAGATTCAGACGTGTGCCGCGTCTCTCCACAGGTACATGCAAAGTTTCCTAGAGCTGCTGGAGTTTGAAAACAGGAAGCCAGAAGATCCACATGCCCTGAATGAGTGAGTGTGTCATTTCATCCTTCATATGAATCGCCTTATGGGATTTATATCAGTATACAAAGGCGGTATTTGCTCAGTGCGGTTTATTTTGTTCCTGCTCGTCTGGTTTCTGTGAGGAATGCTGTTGTGTTTTATTCAAGTTGTATTCAGGCCAGAGTTGAAAACATAGAAATGACAAAGTCATGCTGATGGCTGTCCTAACAGTGGGAAACAAACAAGTATGCGTGCTTAGCAAGTGGAAAAATAATTCCTACCCGCATGCACTTTCCCACATACAGTTCCGTAGCATTTAGGTTAGTGCAGGTTGCTTAATCGCTGTTGTTTATTAGCAGTAGTGTTGTGTAAAAACAATGTAATGATTTACAAAGCAGTTGTTAATATTTTTCTCCATATGGCCAATGTTCTGCTAGTCTTTGTAACTCTGTAGCATCGCATTTCTTCGTAGCTTCCTGGAAATTCTTATTGACATAAGAAACAGACACAATGACGTCGTCCCGACGATGGCCCAGGGCGTGATCGAGTACAAGGAGAAGTTCGGCTTCGACCCGTTTATCAGCTCCAACATCCAGTACTTTTTGGACCGCTTCTACACCAACCGAATCTCCTTTCGCATGCTCATCAATCAGCACAGTACGTCACGACCGAGGCCGGCGTGCACCGGACCGCCGTTTTTCATTAAGCATTAACTTGATTGCTTTTCTGTTCATTACAGCTCTCCTCTTCGGTAATGACATCAATCCAGCCCATCCCAAACACATCGGCAGTATTGATCCCAACTGCAATGTGGCCGAGGTTGTGACCGGTAAATTGGCTCTTTTCGGACACCTTTAGGCTCGTTCTGTCCCATAGGAGAACTTCCCTTATTCTTATCTGGTCTGGATTTGGTTCTCCACTGATTCTAAAGCTTGATCTTGTTTTCAGATGCATACGAGACGGCCAAGATGGTGTGTGAGCAGTATTATCTAGCTGCCCCCGATCTGAAGATAGAGGAATTTGATGGTACGTTTGCTTTTATTCTGATCTTGTTTTCTTGTATATTTGTATTGTATGGTGTCATTTCTTCCAGAATGACGTGTTTGTTTATCTAGCATAGATTTATGTCCTCGTTCTAATTGGTAGATTATTAACAATTATGCAAATATACATTTTTGTTTTCACATAGCCAAGGCTCCTAAAAAACCCATCCAAGCTGTGTATGTACCTTCCCACCTGTTCCACATGCTGTTTGAATTGTTTAAGGTACGTTCAAACGTTGCATTGGATGTATTTGTCACTATCAGTTATAATGTTAATCTGTTATGCAGTGCATGTCTTTGTTCTGGTCTCAAGGTCCCTGATGTGTTGCTGTAACATTATGTTCGTGTTTTCAGAACGCAATGCGAGCCACAGTTGAACTTCACGAGGGCAGCCAGGAGGGTCTTCCCCCAATAAAAGCAAAAGTGACCCTGGGGAAGGAAGATCTCTCTGTGAAGGTCAGTTTCTTTGTCAGTCTGTGTTCTTTGTAAACACGCTCCGGGTTTGCCTTGATCCCGATCGTACTGTATTTATTCATCATAGATCAGTGATAAAGGAGGAGGCGTGCCTTTACGGAAGATTGACAGGCTGTTTAACTACACCTACTCCACTGCACCAACACCCAGTCTGGACTCCAAACGAGTACCGTTGGTAAAAAGCAGCTACTGTATTGCATGTCTGCGTACTGTAGATGGTGCAGCATTTGTAATTCTTACAGCAGTTGTTTAGAATTTAAACTTGTCATTCATGTTAAGAAAATAACTGCACGTAACCGGCAATTTTATGCTTTAAACAGAGGTGGCGGTAGAGAGGCAAGCGTTATGGAATTGTAGCTTAAGTTATTTGCTTTAAATCTTTTGCTGGTGTCTCAGTTGCATTTCCACATTTTCAGACCTGCTGCATTGCAGACTTGGCAGCCCGTGGTCACTTTCATTATTTTTAAAAGACCTGTGTTAGCATTACGCTAAACTTCCTTGTGTTTTATGGGAGAGATTAATTCATAAGGGCTTGGAACAACATGAGGGTTAGCACTTGATGACAGAATTTTCATTTTTGGATGAACCACTTAACATCAACCTTCACCTCACCTACAGCTCAAATGTCATGTTGTCTATGGTAATCTGATCTTCATGCTTCTGTAGGCTGGTTTTGGGCACGGTTTACCGATATCAAGACTGTATGCACGCTACTTTCAAGGGGACCTGAAGTTATACTCCATGGAAGGGGTGGGGACAGATGCGGTCATCTATCTGAAGGTAAGAGGAGCTCTGATTGTCCAGAATCTGCCTTTGTTTAATGGTCTCCTTGTTTCAGTCAATGGGTTTAAAGGATTAGTTCAAAATGAAATTTGTTCCATCATTTACTGTATGACTTTTCGTTTGTGGAACACAAGAGAAGATATTTTGAGAAATGTCTGTGTGGTTTTGTGTCCATATAGTGGACACATACTTGAAAAAACTTTTTTGTGTTTCTCAGAAGCAAAGTGTCATACAGGTTTTAAATGACATGAGGGTAAAGTAAATGATAAACTGTCCCTTTAAATGACATCCTTTCTCACCAGGCCCTCTCCAGTGAATCATTCGAGCGTCTGCCCGTCTTTAATAAATCTGCTTGGCGGCACTACCAGGGAGGCCTGGGAGCCGATGACTGGAGTAACCCCAGCAAAGAACCGAGAGATGCCTCAAAATACAAAGCCAAGAGATAATTGCACGTGCCCCACCTGAGCAAAAGTTTCCACTGCACCCATCACAGAACTTCTCCGTTTTTGGCAACGTCACCTCCATGCTAAGTGTTCTATACTTGTTAGCATCTCCAGAGCAGAACGTGATGATGTAGGTGTCATTAAGTCTCTGCTCCTTCCTTCTGTGTGCAGCTACATATGTGAGATATACAGCCCTCTTATAGTGTCTTCCAGGGCAATATAGGGAAAAGGGTAAAACCCAGATGCATGTTGTGATTGTGCCACACAGTAGAGTCTCCGTTTAACTTTCTAAAACAGTCTGAGATGGTCAAAACAAAGACCGTGTATTATACTGCCATTCAGAAATTCACAGGCAATAGAAGGTGGTGTTTGTCCACTGTTTCCCTGGCAACCACAGCAAATTTACTGGTAATTCTCTAATGGTGAACTATTGCGAAAAGATTTTTTACTTGGGAGGTAAATGTTGGGTGAATCTTATGACACTTGTCAACAACATTAGGGCCATTGTGAAGTGCTGTTTTGTTTATTTAGTTTTGCATTGCATTGTGATTTTTAATGTTAGTTATTACTTTTATTTACAGTCACAATGCGTGCATGTCTTAATGGTCCTTAAAAAGCTACTTTCTTTCTTCCTTTCTCTTTCTTTATTTCTTTCGGGTAAATTGAGTAAATATGCATAAATATTTTCAACGCACTTTTAAACTAAATCTAAATAGTTCGTAACTATTTATTTATTTATTTATTTACCCCAATTTATTTTAAGTTCTCGTCCATGTTTCACATTTGTGCAAGGATGTGCTGATGTTTGTTTTTGCATTGTCAGAAACTGCCCCAGGCCGCAGTCTTATTCGAATGCCAATAGCAGTTGACATGCTATACATTAACATGTGGGTCAGCAACACAGAGCTTCCTGTTCACGTAAATAAAGAGACAGTGAAAAACTGTGAAAGAAGAACGCACACACCAACTCTGTCGTAGCATCCTCAGCCTGTCGTAGCATCCGTGCTATTGTTAACATTCTTTTGTGTGTATGCTAACATTCCTTTTTGTCTTTAAAAAGCAGTACCACTGTACCACATGGTGGCCATCAGTAGAATTCTGATTATTGTCATATTTATGAAGTCAGATTATTTTATTTTATTGTTTTTATGCCACTATTTTTTAAAACATTTCACAGAATTTCTTTATTTATGTGCTGAAAGAATGTTCTTCCCGAGGTTTTTAAAATAGCTTCTCATAGGGTTTGGGAGTGTCCTAGGGCCAAAACACTTT
>JAZGTJ010012326.1:0-15969 GCA_036877575.1 Botia almorhae
TTATCTTGCATATTAGCAACACGATGGCCTGGAACATATAACATGTTTTCAAATAACTATAACCTACTGTATAGTACTGTATACTGTACTATATATACTGCTGTAGAGCCAACAGGTCTTGATTCAATAGTCCACTTTTTGACATCCGACTAACTAGAACTAAATTTGCAACTAGCTGTAAACTACCAGCTATCAGAGTATAACTAAAGTCGCTTTAAGATAAGTTAGTTTATTCTATAGCCATTTTTTAACAGATCAGACTTTTTAAACAGATAATCATGAAACTGAGAGACAAGAAATTCAACTGAAATTTAAAGCACACAGCTGCACCCATGGGCACCATAATCATTCAACACATTCCACCAAAACTTATGAAGCATATCCACAAGAATAACAAACACAGTGTGAGTATGATAATCCTCACAGCACAATGTCTGTGGTGCACATGTGTCTACTATGGTAAAAAAGTGGGCGTGGCTTACCCGGGGTCATTCCCACCCCAGTGTTCTCTGTTGGGCTGTAACCATTCAGGGATGTCTTGGTGCCCAAATCAACCATTTGGTGGAGGCGGAGCTTACGGCAGTAAATGGATGCAGCCTCGGGTTCCAGAGCGATGATCAGCTGTTCAGGGTTGTCACGGGAAACCAGACCAGCCTGGATGAGATCAGATGGGAAGAAAATGAGGAGAAATTCAAACTAATTTTCAAGCCATGAGTCATCCTCTTTCGCCAGGAGACAGAACATTAGCAGAAATGCCACTATGAACTCATTCATACACCACATGAGCTCATTAACTCGAAGTTAACAAGTTAACAATGACGAATGCAGTTTATAAGCACACATTAACATGTCACAATGCAAAAACATATGGTGGATTTATTTGCTCCAATAGAAATCAACTCGGTAGTTTTTCAAATTAAAAATATAAAAAAAGTATCACGTGAAAATGAGATAAACTACTTGAACATTTTGGTAAAAAGAATATTTATTTAGATGAATACATTTGGCAAATGCTTTCATTTAAAGCAACTTATGGAGCCTTCAGAGTAAGCATGTAGCCTGGGATTCGAACCCACAACCTTTACTGAACTGTACCGAAGCTCTATCGCGAGTGTATGTGTATTACTGTCAATGCACTGTTAATTTATCAATCAACTAGTAATACTGTTAACTGCGACTGACTCACCTGCTGAATGGTGAAATGTTTAACCGATATGAACATATAAACCACAGACAGGTTAGATAGAAATCATAATCAGCTCTTCTCACTTCAAACACAAGAGAGTGTACAACTCAAAGACACACACACACACACACACACACACGCTGTGCTGAGTAACACTGTTAGTTCTGAGTGCGCTGCAGGATTCTGTGAGTTATGGGGCCGTATGTGAGCGAAAGAGATGCAGGGGAAAAAGAGAGGGAATGTGTCCTCTCGTTCTACCCTCCAGATTCTGCAGACGAAGAGCCGAGTCATTACACACACACACACACACATACACTCTCTCTCTCTCACACACACACACACACACACACTCTCTCTCTCTCTCTCTCACACACACACACGTATACTAAATGGGGACATTTCATAGACTTGTATTATTTTTATACATTTGTCCCCAAAATATGGTTAAGTAAACCCACTCTCACACACACATACACACTTGTGAGGCAAGCTGTGCAGTCTGAATGTGAATATGGCAATTTTCATGAGAAACGCATAAACACACACACAGACCTTTCTGCATGCAAAATACGCCATTTATCAGAGAGACAGGAGGGTGTGCATTCTTGTGTGTATGGGTATGCAAGTTTGTGTATCTTAAAAATAAAAAATAACCTTATATGCTGCCTCTCTCATAAACTGCTTGGCTGGCATCTTCCAGATGGCCGGTACAGTGATGACCCACCTGACGTCGCCATTATCAAACTCCGCCCCAGCCTGGTCGCTCAGCTCCTGCAACCAATCACAAGTCTGCTTTAGAGGGAGGGAATTATATGGCCCAATGTGTCAGTTGAACTTGTTTTGAGGCACAGGGAGAACAGATTAAGATACAGTGACGAGTTATCATGATATATGTTTGTAAGCGTTATTAAAATATTTACCTTAAGAGCTTGCTCCTTGAAAAAAGCCAGAGCGTAAGCGAATATATCCAGAGCTTTCACTTTTTTTCCATTGGCCGCATGCAAATCTGTATCGATAGACAGATTCTGGAGAAGAAAAATAGCTTTCAGTATCAAACGAGAACATTACACGTCACTATACAATTTGCTAAATCACTGGACCAGTCTTGTAACATTAGATTCAATAAATCAGACCAGCAATAGTCATTACCAGCACAAGTAACTTCATTTTCTGGAAGCTTTGATTTATGAACCGGTAATTACGTGTACCACGTAATGGGACTCTTGGATGTCTTATGTATTAATCTCTGACAGCAGCTGCCCGACAATGAAAATCTTCCTACAGTATCACACACATACATATTATAAAAGGAGACCATGTCCTTATTTTTACGATCCGTAATTCTCTGAATGTTTTTCTATGCTCAGAATTTAAAAATCAATACAGGCTAGGTTTGAAAGCGTGTCCATACAGCAGTGGTGTGTAGTTTCATTTTGAACTTCTCCAAGTAGAGCCATTGTTTAGATTCAGTAGGATCCAGATCGTGGTAAAAATCTCGGGCTGCGTAACCGAAACTATGGAACTTCTTGTCTGGGGTCAGCAGAATGGTGGTGGGTGTCTTTTGATTGGACACACCTGGGTCTCCACCCTCCCAGCGCCTAGCAACAGAGAGAAATCAACCAATCGCATATTAATAAACCAAACATCCGATCGTTCGGGTTACTAACAGCATCACAGACAAATCTTCCTAATGTTTCTGCATTAGGAAATAACAAATCAGTCATAAGTGAGACAGAGAGGTTTAAAATATTCATGTGCTTTTATTTCCATGGCAAAGAGGTCAGTTCCAAGCAGCACGAATGCCACAGAACGTTCATTATACACTCCATTATATACATTATATAATGGCCCAAAAATGTATGTTTTATCAGTGTAATGTAAATGTATCAGTCAGACTAGACTGTATTAATGTTATTGCATAAAATAACAAAATATCAGCCCAAGTGGCATTTATTTTTAAGAAAGGTCAACAAAAATAAAATCACACAAAGTAGTTTAGTTTTGCACAACTGGCGAAAGGTCAGACATCATTTGTTGTGGATGCCAGAAACACTTTCGTTATCCAATGCAATTTAAATCCAGAATTTAATATCCTATAAGATTTCACACTTCATTATTATTACTTTTGGGTCTTTATCAAGAAGCTAAGAAATGAATCAGCGATTGCGTGGAACCGGGACAGATCGTGAATCAGTCCCTTGATTTCCTGTTAACCTACTCAAAGCAGCTGCATCCTTGACTTTAAACACATTTAGTGGAAACATTTGTGAGTTGTTACAATGAACTCTGTGTTTATGTAAGGATTGAGCGATTTAAAGGCCAACCCAAATCATCTAAGAGGCCTTGGGGTATTTGTGTTGTGTGTCTGTGTGTGTACATGTGTAGCAGCAGTCAAACCACATTGTGATCAGGCCTTTCAAAGTGAAAACAAAAACAGCAAACAGCCCCAATTTTCCCAGATTCAATTATAGTCATTACTGATACTCGCAATGTTTTTCCATATTAGGTAGAATGGGCATATATTATAAATCTTATAGCTGAATGTCACGAGTGCTTGTCAGTCAAAGCTAAATATATTTGCTGATGTTATGAGAACGCTAACAGCAGCATATGAAGTGAATACATTGAAATATTTACCATGAGAATACCCCCTATAGCGTTACGTGGTTAGTTACTTCCGGATTGGTATCCTAACCTAAAACTCATCCACATGCCAATCTGGGCGGGAACGACGTGGCTGAATCCACCCAGCAAGAGAGAGATGATCTTTCAGTTTAAAGGTCACATGACCAAAAAGGTCAGGTCAGGGTCACAGAGCAGCTGTGGGTTTCCCTTTACATACTAGTAACCTACATTTACCACTACTTTACCAAAGTAACACACACGCACATATGCTAATGCTAATGCTAAATAGTTTTACAGCGCTGGACACTGGAACTTCTATATTTAATGAGCTTTAATTGGGCGTCTTAATGTCCAGCGCAAAGTGGCTGTGACTGAAATAGAGACAATACTAGCCATGCTAATGGGTAGATAATCATATTAATCTCTAAGAGGAGCACTGCATGAGTCGAGCAGTTTATCTGAACGCTCTGCTGTGTTGGGTGTCCAGACTTTGACGGTGCAAAGCAAATAAAATTTAAAGCCAAAAGGTAAAGCAAAAACAGGCGTAAAAGAATGTACATTTAAAGCATGTACATCTGCTAAAATTACTTTTAGTGAGTATTTACACAAAATACAAACCAAAGAGTATAAAGTTAAGAGTTGTGGGCTAAATACCACAAACTTTAAAATTCTTTTTCCCAAATTTACTTTTGCAAAATTCTGCACGTTTTGCCCCAAAAATCTGTTTAGAAAATGCAGAAATAAATTCTGCCTGTGTCTCATTTCTCACGTACTTCACATGCACCCTCCCTCCCTCTCTCTCTTATGGTCTCACCTCATGGTGTGAATGCACTCCGGCTCTTTAGTGAAGGCATACGCGTAACCGCTGGAGGTGGTGCCGAAGTCGATGGCCACCACCACCACGTAGTTGTGTTTCGTAGGCTCATCGTCTTCAGAGTCTTTCTGTAGAAGAGCAAGAGAAAGTCGTGCTATTACATTCTGTGAGGATATGCAGCTCTGTGTAAAATCCATTGAGGCCACATTTGCATACCAGTCACTCCACGTAATGGGCTACATGATGACGATGGTACAAAGTCACGCTCACCATTACATGTGTGGGGGAGAGCGGCGTGATGCCTGGGTCACCCAAACTTCTGGCTGGCGATGGAGCGGCCATTTCATCTGCAAATGAAGCGATTGAAAACGAGAGATAATGTCATTAACACAGACGATGACACGAATTATTGCATTGCAACAGAAACACATTGTGAAGATAATCAGTTTAGGATTCGGTTTCTGATATGATTTTATGGTGGGTCATTTGTAATGTGGCTAAATAAAAAAAATGGGTCAAAAAATTATTGGAGTTACCCAGAATCACATTCATTTCAAAACACCATCAGAGCATCAGAGCATCAGAGCAGAGCTTCAGTACTGCTTCTCCTCATATGAACTGGAAGCTATATTTTGGCGGAAGCTATAGTTACCATGGTAATGTGAACGCCTCACCGATACCACTAAACTTCTGAAGCGCTCTCAGAATCCATTTATATGGCATTTGGAGTATGAGGAAACTCTCTAAGGCTCAATTTCACGGCCTCTGGACAAAATGGCACCATCAACGGTTTCTTGGTGAACATCATTTATAGCAGGAACTTGACTTAAAAGCCTCAATTAATGTTGGGCGCATTTGTCTGAAAGACCATTCATCTGGCCATACTTTTTAGAATGTCGCTTATGTCTCACATTTTACGTGATAGTAAAATCAACAAATCCTTCAAGAGCCACTGCAGAAACAGCTGCTCCCTCCACATTTGACGTCTTTTTAACGTCAACACTAAGAGTCCAAACGAATCTGAAGCCAGAAAATACCCAGAAATGGTAGAAAGTCAGCTGCATTATAGTGAAATATATATTATATATGAAACTGATTATTTACTGATTGATTCGTTATCCTGCTGTTTTAGACAGTATTTACACCACACAAGTGTTTATGACAACATATTATATATATATATATATTAATAAACATTATTGTCAACAAACAAAGATCGATTCTTTTTACTCAGGAATCGACTCACAATGGGTTGCTTTAACACAACACAAACACATGTTTGTTGATCTCTTTTTTTAAATTACAGTACGTTTTATAAAAGTGTTCGCACTTGAAGTTTTTGCCTGCAATGAGAAACAAGTCAGAGTAATTACCAGCACTGACTTTCTGGATAATGAACGGTTTACTCAGCAGGTTTTTTTGTTAGTTTCTGAACCTTTTTCAATAAGGTGATCGCACCTGCTAAAATAACTGTACATTAATCCAGCCAATCAGAAACCAGCGAGAGAAGAGAAGACATGAAGAGCACCCTCCCGGCTTACAGGGAACATTCTCAGAACGTTGGGTAATGCTCTCTAAAAGTTCTTTGAAAATTATCTCGAAGTTATCAAAAAATGTAACATTAGTAGAACTTTTTTAACGTTATATATCATATATTAAAAACGCTATTCTTGGGATGTTAGTGGACCGCTTTAAAAACTTTACAGAATTAAAAAATGTTCTCATAACTAACATCTAAATACAACTTCAACATCATTAATACAACATGTAAAACAACTGGTTGTTTTGAATGTTCCATGAGCAAATAACATTTTTAACATTTTTGTTATTTAACGGAAATGTTAGGGAAATGTTCTTACAATCTAGAACGGTTAACTGGGCTGTTTTCATCCCTCCTCTCATCCACAAGGATAAACAGAGTGAATGAACAAGTGTTAAGATTCTGGAATGTTACCCAAAATTCTGACAGGAAGCAGGAGTCAGAGGTCAGACTGTGGAATGACAAACTCCGAGGAATTCCAAACAGCCAAATATACAGAAAAAATAAAGCAGAAAGACATATGGATCTCTGACCTCAACAGACGCAAGTGATTTGACTAAAAGCGCAGGTCTGAAATCTATTATCTATGAAATACGAAGCACTGCATTAAATCTGAGTGAGTCAGAACCAGAGATCTCAGATTATTATTAAAAATTAAAAACAGAAACGCTGTCTCTAAACTCAACCCAAAATGTCAGTCATAAATGCCACTTTCCTGTTTTATGACCTGTTTATTTAATAATTTGATCTCTGTCAAGCATGTTTTGTGACTAAGCTTTATCTGCAGTATTTGTGTCATTTTAAGTCTTCTTTCCTCCGTTCCTCCCAGTGGAACGTTTACTTCCTGTAATGTCTCATTCCCCCAAAAAAGTAGAAAAAATGAGAGAATTATATTAGTGCTAGACTGATGAGCTTTTATCAAATGGTTTTCTAATACTGACTGCTGTTTATAAATAGACTGGGCCAAAATGTGTGATTATTCGGATGACATTAACCAGAGAGTTCACGTTTGCTTGTCAGACTGTATGACACAATCCCTGTGAGATCCAAGTGAGAGCGCACTGTACAAACAACATCTGTAAAACGTTTATTTCACATTACACACACACATATTTACTTATCTATCTATATGAGGACTTCTATTGTTTTTATACACAGCTAGTTATAAACAATATAACCTAACCCCCACTCTAACCCTAACAGAAACCTTTCTGCATTTTTACAATTTAAAAAATAACTTTATTTACACATAAGGATGTCCCTCAAAAGGAGGACCCAAAATCACAAGCAGTCCAAATGCCTTATAGGATGTTTTGAGGGGTGTATGATGTACATCACATCATGACCCAAAGAGACAGAGCTGCCCCCTTCAAAAATCAATACCAGCGCACTCAGCTTCAGAGAAACCTAATACATTGACTTGATTTCTGCAGCCATCCGCACAGCACAGCAGAGTTCCAGTAGCGTTATATTAGCGTTGAGAGATTACAGCTGCCTGTGAACTCATCAAGATCCAACAACTGTGTCAATTAAATGCAGAACTGTTGGATGACATTACAAAACCTCAGCCTTCAGTACAGTCTAGCTAGCGTAACAACCATCTACAACACCTTAGCAACTGCGTATATATCTGCTAAAACAAATCTCAATGCGTTAGCAACCACACAGCAATGCCCCGGTCACCACCCTTAACGTCGTGCTAGCATCACGACAGCTGGTTTAGCGACAGCCATAAACACTTGCTAAATTCAAAATGTTGCTGTCGCTGTGATTTACTATGTTGATCTGGACTTCACAGCCTGAATCTGATTTACAAGCAGTTCTGCTGTTTTATTTCTGGTGAAGGTGAATATAGCTACAATTTCAGGATATAACGTTTAGCTATGTGAGCTAGCAACATAACTGCTCTAAAATTTATATATATATAAATGTATAAATATATTTATTCCACTTTACTAGTGATTAATATCAGTGTGCGAAGAGACTTTCAACTAGCATAACAAAATGTTTTTGGAAAAGACCACCTACCCTGCCTTCAACACAGAGATGGGCTCAGAACAATCCCAAAGTCAGAACAAATAAGGGCGGTCTGTTGAAAGAGAGGAAGATACCCAAAAGCTAAAAATACTATGTATATGTTTGTGTCTAAAAACAGCATCTTGGGGTAACAATAGTTTTCCTTCCTGAGCGTTTGGTTTTGAAAACGCTGATTACAGCTGATGCACAAAGAAGTAAAACTCTTGCGTGCAAACAATCGCAGATGACACAATCCTGTAAATAACAACTCGGCAACTTTCAACAGTCTAAGATTCGACTTTCAAAACGTTTTGTTGAACTCTGTCGTCTCTGACATGCTGTTGATTAACTCTTATAATTTCCACTTGCCCTTTAGTTTGAGAAACTAAGTGAAAACTGTGTGTACAGTAATGTACTTATAATGTAAGCCGGTGGGGCAGGGCACTGCCCTCGGATAAATATTAAAATGAAAAGAAAACTGAAAGTATGCTTTCATAATTCAACGTAAATAATGTTGAACCCCTCAGTCACGCTTTAAAGGTCAGGCTAATCTTAGCATAAGCATGCAAAAAACATGTTTTCATGTAATGACCGGGGGGGTGTATATATTTATGCATCTGCCCATTGATTCCAAGACTGAAAGCCAGACACAGCATGACTAGATTATTGACATTTCCCTGCACACTCAGTTCAGTTTCCTTACATAGTGCAGCCAAGCCCACAGGGAAAACACTACAATGCATCCAGACTTCCTGGCAGCATGTGAATTCTGCTCTTCACACCCATCTTTATACAAAAATCAGATCAGGCTTTTACATGCATACTGTAAAGGAGCAACTGTAGTACATCAAAAACACGATCATCAAAATCATCTTAAATATCGGTGACACCAAACCTCTCCAAGCAGAGTTTAGTACAGAAGAAGACAAATGAATTATTAAAACATGTGAAATTATTTAAAAACCTGACAGACCCAGTTACACTGTGAGCGATATCAAGACCCAAGATTTGGGTCAGGGTCTGACCCAGCCAGGTGATACAAACCACATTTGCACAAAGACAGCCATATATAAACACCCGAAATACTGCAAATCTCCTTCTGAGAATAAGTAAAAATAAGTTCTTCTCATTGTACTGTTTCATACAACGATACAACACGAGGTTGAAAATATCAGGATGTGCATAAATAAATACAGCGCTGTGCATTACAGATCATCCACAATACAACAGCATACGTGTGGGGTGGAGTCTGCTTTGGCTGACTGGCCAAAGTAAAATCTCTTTTCTTTCCCTTTATATATGGGAATATATAAAGGGAATATATATGGTTTATATATGGGGAAAGTGACAGAGATACGCTTTCAGTTGTGGGGCTTCAGATGGAGTTTAAATGTAACTCTGATTTTAATTCATTATCACATGGATGCCCCCCCCACCCCCTCTACAACTCTCTCCGTTCCTTTTGGAACCATGGCAACCGCAGCTAATACCCATTACRTGACGTAATGCCGAAATGGGATTTYGGGGCTTTTGTGTGCTGCAAAAGTCTTACCAAAAAAATCTACATGATTCACAGCATCGCAGCTAAAAATGTTTGGTTGCGAGAATGTTTCCCTAACGTTTCCAACTAAAACGTTAAAAATGTTATTTTGAATGTTCCATGAATGTTTAAAACGCCCATCGTCATGTTTTTAGACTTTTTTAGTTTTTCCTCGGTTATAAGACATATTTATATAACATTTTTAAATTCTGTGACATTTTTCAAACGTTTCACTAACAACCTAGGTATAACGCTTTCGGTATATGCGATTATAGAATGTTGGTAAGGTCTACTACTGTCGTTGTGAGAATTCTGTTTGAAAACTTGAAGAACACTTAGAGAATGTTAGCCAATGTTCTGTAAACGTTCCCTGTTAGCCGGGATGGCTTTCAGCTTAATAGAAAAAAAGAGAGCTTTCCATCTGCAAGCATCGTTGTTCAAAATAGATTCTGCTGCTACTTTTGGTTACGTGTCACACAGAAAATTCTCATTTTAACCTAAAGAGATGAAGTGTGTACGTTGAGTATGATGATTAAAACATCAGTCCTGCTCTGAATGGATTACTGTCTACTTCAGGAGAACTCAGAGAGGAAGGAACAGCGAGTGAGAGAGTCCTACACAGATGCAGACCACAAACAGCACTCATCAAATTAAGCTGTCCTAAACGTGTGTGTGTGTGTGTAGCTAAAAGGCATGAACCGACCTCAAACAGAGACACTAATGGCTCCGCTTTAAATTACATCACCCTGTCTCACTAGCTCCCCAAACACACACCCAGGGCCCAGACACCCCCTGCTAGTTTAGCATTTCCTAGACAGCAAAGACAAGCCCTCTGTTTGCTAGCAGAATCAATTTACTTCAGCAGAAATGAGGAGCATGTGAAATGTAGTGCCAGCTCACAGTTTAAGGTTGTATGAACGTTTCCCTGCAGTTTCCATTAAGTAACAAAAAGGCTAAAAATGTTCATTTGAGAGTTCAGAGAACGCTCAAAACGTCCATTTTTCAGATGTCGCATTAACATTACTGCTTGTTTATAGGAACGTAATTCAAGCATTTTGTTAATTCTGTAACGTTAATAAACATTCCACTAATAATTTAAGAATAACATGTTTGATATATGCTATATAATGGCTCTTTAAACACGTGCAGCAACATCGTGTCTCGTAACCACACCCTGAGTGTGGACATTATCTCCTCTCTCTTCCTCACGTCACCCGGCTGACTCAAGAGTTCTGGGTTTCTCTGTGCATGCACTTATACGTTGCCTGACACACATTTGTGTATTGTATGTTAGCTGGCCATGGTGACTGTGTATGTGTTAACTGTGTTTAAATGTATGCATGCTGCAGACAGGCATGAATACACCCAATTCCTTCCATGCTGACTAAGCAGTCCTGCCTCACATGCACCAGCCAGCCAGCAATTACAATGCAACCATACTAACTACCCATGCTGCAAGTGCATGCTTTGAACGCAATACTGCTACGGCTCATTATAATTTGAGTCTTCAATTAGAGAAGAAAATATAATGAGTGAACAAGACATAAAAAATAACCGTGTGAAAATATTTACACAGTGACAACTAGAACGTCCAATTTTAAATCAGTTTATATCCCTTATAAAATTGCACCCAGTGACTTTGAACAAGGAATGACGCAAAAATGTGCTCAAAAGAGATTTTGCGCAATCAGTTAACAGCCTTCCTCGTATCTGCCAAAATCAACAGTTCCCAGGAGAATTACATGCGTTAAGAAAAGTTATCACAGCCTGAATTCAGTAAGTCCGAAAGCCATGTTTGTTTACACACGTCCTCCGCACGCAACACGCACGAACGCCCCTTTAATAAACCATTTATGGGTCCAGACGTCTCCTCTGTACCCGCCTAAAGTGTGAGGCCTTTTCTCACCGCCCCAAACAATGACTCTTTATATTCGAGGCCCAAAGTGGCACCGTGGGAATGTGGTGGAGGGTCTTATGTTTTCTGCTGTTGGCATCCCCACCAAAGGTTGGTCACGTAAAGAGTAAACAGCAAAAAGTACATACTCAGGCAAACAGATCTGTTTTTAAACGACACGGAGTTGTTCATGAACCAAATGGTACGGACACACTCGGCAGCAAGTTCGACATGAATATACAAACTTCCCGGCGCGCCGCAAGTAACACGCATGTGTCACATCCGCAACATCCTGATATCATTAACATGCGGGGAGCAAAAGGAGACGCAATAGTCTGCCGTAAGTGAGGATGCGGGGACGCGGGGGACACTCAAGAAAAACACGGCAATGTCGTAAAGATGGTCGCGCATCTGTCCTCAGATATCACCTTGATGGTGTGTAATGTACACGGGCCCCTCCTGACTCACGTTACACCACATCAGCAGTTGCACAATTCAGCGTCCTCCCCTTAAACAGCAGCGGTTCACATACTCGTTTACATTTCCAATCCGCATAAACACGCCAAAGCTTTAAACAAGCCTCATATATCAAAGCACTCATCCGCGAAACAAACCCAGCAGCCGCGCTGGAAACAGTCGCGTCAGAGTACTTATCTGCAGTGCGATTATTCCGTATCACAGGGAGGTGTGTGTTTAAATACGCGTTGTTAAAGTATATGTTGTCTGTTAGCGGGTCTGGGTTGGTGGTTGAGCAGCCGTACCTCGTTCTTGCTTCACCTGGGATGAGGAGGAGGATGAGGATGGAGCGCGCAGACTTTTGCTGCATTGACTCGAAGCTCCAGGAGCGCAACCACGTGACGCAACTCTGCACCGCTACTATCTCAGTCAGCCCAAGTCCACACTGCGCTTTTAAAGTCATGTGCGGGTTTATTATTTACACAGCAGGGCGCTAATGTGCGTCTAAGTGCTGATTTGGAGTAACAACAGTGTTTTTAAAGGCGGCTGAATTTGTGTAAGAGCGCGAACGTTTCCACAGCACAATTTGCAGGACCGGAAATAGCTATGCCACAAAAATATAACACGTGAAAAAATCTATAGGGTTTCAAAAAGTAATAAAGAGCTTGTGCAGATCTGTGTGTGATATTATAATTACACAGTAATGATAGCAGATGAGAGCTGACGCGCCGCGTACTCTGTTGATGTTACACACATGTTCCTTAGGAAATGAGACTGTTCCTACCCGTTTCGATGTTGTCCATCACCTGTTCGTTGTCAGTCATCATCATACTCGTCAAGTTTTCGCTTTTGAGTCAAAATGAGCGCAAACTTGATCACTTGGAGCGGATCATTTGAGTTTGTGGATAAAGCGCGTAACTTCTGTCTTCAGGCATCACTTAAGACTATCGAAACCCCCAGACTTCCAGTTTAAGATTTAAGTATTTAAAACGAAGCAGCTCGTGTTTCACCCACAGTTGAGTTTTCTTCAGACTGTCTGACATCCAGAGAAAGGAAGCGTACAGATCCAGACTTTCCGCCCGTGTCTCGCCATCCCGCCCCGCCCTTCAGCCCGACTCCATGTGCAAGACTAATGAATACTGTAACAGTAAACACAGACCACTGGAAACTACAGAGGAGATTGATTGATTGTCTGTCTGTGACTGCGGTAATCTCATATTCTTATGTGCAAGCATCTTAATGTTTGTAAGTTTTTGATCAACATTTATGACAGCCAACTGTAAGTATTGGTTAAATGCCATACTTGCGAACGTCCACTGAATGACTAATTTAGTGTGCTGGAAACGATAGGGACCGTCTAAACACAGTTTTTTGTGTGTGCAAACATTGAGATTAAAGGCATTTTAGCCCAAAATAGACATACCAAAACCTATCAGCTTTATTTTGTATGTCTTCTAATTCTATAGATTTTCCTTTAGCAACAATAAAAATCGCATTAATCTTTCGAAACGATGTTTAGGGAATGGAAAAGAATGAACAGGTACATGAACTGTAATTTGTAAACAATCCAGACGAGTTGAAAATCACGTGTAATCTGCTAAACGGGTAATCTCTTCATTTTACAACCGTTGATATTTTTATTTGCCTTAAAATTAATAAGCACCGTGTTGTTTCTAACATAACATGTCATTTCAATAGGCTGTGAAAGCATGGGCCAACTGCTCCAAAACATGTCAGAAAATCTTATCTGGACCCTATACAGAATGTACTACCACCCAGGTTTTGCCATTTAAACCACTAAAACAGAGGGAAGTTAGTGTCAAAGTTCTCCATATTCTCCAGGTGTAGAATTAACACAATGAATATAACAATGATCTTTTATGCTTTTCTTGTTGTGACGTTTAACATTAAAATCACAATTCACGTGAACCAATTGTTCGCAATCCTGCAGAAAAATCGTTGACGTTGTACTGAAGTCATCAGATTGACAGTGACTCAGAACGCATGACCAATGCAAACTTTTCAAATTAACTTCACAAACTAGCTGCAAAATTTTCTTTGAAATTGTTTGCAAAAAATGTGCGCCTTATATATCCATGGGCTTCAAAGACACATCCAGTTCAACTGCGTTTGTAAGGACAATAATACTGCTTCAACTTGTTTTGCAAAGTCTTTATTTGGATTCTACAGAACAAACTGTGTGACAATTACGATCACTTTGAGATATTTAACAGTGCTTACCAGATAATGAATGAACAGACTAGATTGGTTTTTTTTTCGGTTGTATTCCACTTTCATTGAACATTAAACTCACAATATCATAATTATACACAATGTTTAGTCTTGCAGAGCCATGCAATATTCGTGATAAACTTATCTGCATGTTACTATGCACTTGTGAGACTATGCAACATTTTGTCAATCAACATGATAGATGACAGGTATCATTAACAAGATATGTAGTTCCAGCTTACATGGACATGGTGCTTGTAACGATCACAATTTATAGGACATAGAATAAGGGATTTGCAATAACACCATAAAATATCTAAACATTGCATAATATGAGAGAATGAGAGACAAAGTAGTCAAAGAGTCATTAGAACTCTGGTTAGATCTTTATGGTAGAAGTATTAACAATATACAAAACCCCAAGCCAAAAGTCAACACAAACGTAGCTCTGTGCATCGCTGGTCACGCTGTTGTGGCGGCCTGTCCCGTGCCAAAGACCCCATTGCCAGGAACTCTGCAGGAGACCCCAGTAGGAAGGGGTGTGGCCGGCACACACCCCCACCATGAGGCTCCTGCAAAGGCCAGCTCCAGGGTCCCCGGCATTAGATGGCCATCAATCTGCCTGCGCTCACTTAGGGGCACTGAAACCATTGTCAATTGCTGCGTCCCAGTCCTATATCAAGGGAATACATTCATGTTACAAGGCAATGACTTAAATAAAAAAAATTTAAAATTAAAAATTCAAGTAAAATGGAAAGAATGGCTAGTACTGTCATGTCCCAAAGTTTAATCAAATTACTTATAAGCTAATTATTTTAATAAAGGTCAAATCCAACACTAACACAAACCTTGTTTTGGGTGCCGCTTGTCGTTCTGCCTTGGTGGACTTTATTCTGCCAGAGACTTCGATGCTGGGATCCCCGCAGGAAACCCTGTAGGCAGGGATAGCCAACTGTTGACAAAGACTGTTGTAGCAGGGACATCATCTCTAAAAGGTTGACACTCCCCCGTAAAAAAAAGCTCCTAGTCCAGCCAGCATATACCTCCACTGGGAGCCCCCTGAGGATGCCAGCTCCTGAGTCCTCAGTGTTGGACGCCAACAATCTGCCTGAGCCCCCACAGCGTTGCTGTGTACTCTATTAGACGGAAACACATGCATGCAAGAAAAACTGCATTTGTGCCTTCAAAATATGAGTTTATTCACATCACCACCTCCATTACCTTCATTCAATTTGCAAAATTTAAAAATTATTGAAAAAAGTGTAAAATAGACTATAAAATGATATTCCTTATAAAGTATGAAAGCAAACAAGCCTCTTTTAGGCACTGCTGGTCCCTCTGCCTTGGCAACATGTCCTCTGCCAGAGACCCCATTGCCAGGAACTTTGCAGGGACCCCAGTAGGCAAGGGTGTGGCCGGCACACACCCCCACCGTGAGCCCCCTGCAAAGGCCAGCTCCTGAGTCCCCAGCATTGGACAGCCACCAATCCGCCTGAGCCCCCGCAAGGGAACTCTGGTATGCTCTCTTCGGCTCTGCTGTGCACCAACTCTGTATCACAAACACATACATGCGTAAATAAACTTGCCATCAATCTCGGTGAGAGTTTTCGTTCAAGTCACCACTTGCATTACATGCAAAATTTCAAGTCAACACGGCTGGCTGAGA
>JAZGTJ010012327.1:0-15969 GCA_036877575.1 Botia almorhae
TCAAAAAAGTTCTTGCAGTAACATTAGTATAACTTTTTAACATTATATATCATACATCAAAAACATATCATCAAAACATTTTTCTTAAGTTGTTGGTGGAACGATTTAAAAATGTTACTGAATGTCTGAAAACATTCATATAACCAAGCATAACATTAATACAATGTTCCTAGAACTTTCAGAGTAATTTTTAACATTTTTGTTACTTAATGGAAATGTTAGGGAAACGTTCCTACAACCTAAAATTGTTAGCTGGGTAATATCGTTCTAACTCTCACCTACAGTGTGGTTATGAGGATCAATATGACTGAAAAAGATCATAACTGATGATGACTGTTTTAACTAACGGTAATTATACTTGTTTATGCTTTATTGTTTAATTACTTAACCAACTAACGTCTTTACTAGTGGACGGGATAATAATGTACCATTAAGCATATTGGCTAAAAATGCCTTATGTGTATCTGTGGAAAAACACAAATAATTTGAAGGTTCCCTCCAAGAACGTCTGCATCATTAAGATCTTTACATAATATGAAAAACTTGTTTAAAAACGTACATATATCCCATATATGTGCCTAACATGCACTGCTACTCAATACAACAAGATACTACCATGATTGGCTATGCGAAGTGCTGTTTACCATATTAAACTATGGTGAACTAATATCTAAACTCATACGTATACAATCCTGTAGTCATTTTGATGAGTTTCAGAGTGTCTCTTTTAAAAAGTCAATCCACTTTAACAAAAGAGTCCAATTCTATTAAAAAAGTCACATTCTTGCCTTGAATAGGGCTGTGATTCTAAATGCAAACACACACTGGGACATACAGCCCTGTCAGGAACTCAAAAACTCTGTCAAATGTAGGTTATAGCACCTTTGGCGTTGGAGTCCAGAAAGACTTCGATGTAAGACGTGGGGACGTAACCCTCCTCTTCCTCATTTCTCCTAACACGCGTCCATCCGTCGCCTTTATCCTCTTCTATTACATACAAGAGCTCACCCTCTGTTACTGCGATGGTACCTTCATTATGACCTACATACAGAATGAATGAAAACATCACAGGAAGAGACTGTAAACATTTCCACATAAAGCCTAAATCTAAAGCAGCAGTGCATGTATCATTATGGCTAGATACAACAATCCCACAATGCACTGCAACCGGCTCATTTCATCCCATTGTGCCAATATATGTTATAAATTTTATTCAGTACAGAATCCTATTGATGTAAAACAGTCAATTATTTTAACCCAATGACGTTTGTGCTGTTTTTAATTGCTGTTATTTTAGCATTGTGCTAATGTCAAACACTAATGGAATCAATTGTGTTGAGTCCTTTACAGTTTCAATTCTGTTAGGCTGTTGTCTTAAAAGACAGCTGTCTATGTAGACTGCGAGTCAGTTTAAAACAGAGCCCATACACTTTAAGCTGTAAATGAGATGTATATATCCGTACAGTGTATCTGAAATACCTTCAAACGGGTAAAGAGCTTTGCAGGTGCCGATGGTTGGCAGCATGTCTTCATCTGCATCATCAAACTCGTCAAACTCTGGTGGTTCTGTCTGGGCTTTACTCTGGACCTCAGAACTCTGTTCCTCTGTGTAACTGCCATCCGGACTGCTCCATCACACACACGCACACACACGTAGAGAATAACTATAGCAACCGTTCAACATCCTACCACATGAGAGTGACTGTGTGTGGTTATGTATGCGTGCGTACGTGCGCGTGTATGTACGTGCATTTATGTGTGTGTGTGTGTGTGTGTGTGGGTGAGAATGTGTTTGAGAGTGTGTACCTCTCTCTATCCTGCGCACAATTGTTGCTGGTGGGCGGTGTACTGTTTTGGGTCTCAAACAGGGCGCTCGTCCTCCGTGGTGGGTCGCTCTTTACCGGCATCCTTCCTTCTACCTCCGCTAACCAACCCTGAAACACACACACACAAACACAACACACACATTCATCTCCACTGAACTGTGTAACTTTTGCACATGCTACACACACTTCTGCATGTGACACACACCTCGAACTTCTGAGCCTCCGCCTGCAGTTTATCAATATTCTGGGCTATCTCAGCTAACCGAGGGTCCACGCTGTTGGGATCCCCCATCTGTGGGTTCTTTACATATACCTCCTTCATCTTAGTCAAAGCATCTCTGCACAGGAAAAAAAGGCACGTGACAGAATTACTTCTCACCAAACCCCATTTAACCTGTTCAGAATTCCTGTTATTCTCCATATTGGGCAATATGGAGAAATTTGGTGTTTAAATATGGTGTTTATTTGTGTGTTTATGTACTTTTGATCCATTTCTTTCTGTATGTCTTTGTTGATGTCATCTATCTTAGCTTGAAGTTTCTTTCGTCTCTGTTCTGGAGGCAAATGGCTAAAATCCTCAGGAGTCGAACCCTAATAAAAAACAGAGATAGAATAAGAGAGAGAGGCAGACAGACAAACAGTAAGTATCTCTATCCACCTTAAATGAGCAGAAAAAACATTCATCTTGCACAATACACAATAAAAATATGTTTTCATATGCAGTGGATGTTTAAGGGGTTGAAAAAACACAGACACCTTTAATATTGGATTTATCACTGCATATGTATAAACAGCATGTCAAACTAAAGCGCATCCACACAACGTCCAATCACATTTAATTACTTTAAAGGTGATTCTTTTATCTGGTTGGCTAGCCGAATTTGGACATAAGCCAATCAGCTTTAAAATGGAAATACTGCAGCTCATTAGTGGCAAATTAAATGACTCCATTAACTCCTCATCATGAATGACAGTCAATAACCACACTAATTAAACAACAATTATTATCTGTTTAATTTTTACTGGTTCGAGAAGTGTGGTTTAGGACTGTCCCTCTCTCTCTCTCTCTCTCTTCGCTCCAAATATTCTGTTTCCTGTCTGCATTAATGTATTGATCTCTCGAACTTTAGCACTGGCTTTCTCACATTTGTCACGCTGTTGACGCTCATTGACACAAGGAGGTGCTAGTGAGCAACAAATCTGCAGACCGTAAGATAAAACGTTATCTGCAGTTTTTTATATTATTTGACCTAAAGCTTGAACTGAATAGGTGGATGACACCCCTTATCACATATTACCTCAGGGGTTAAAGGTCACAAGTCACAAACAAAGACCCCACCCCTTCTTTTCACTACACCACACTGTCATGCAAAATAAATCGACCAGATTTGCAATACATGCGTCGCATGCTCAATTTAAAAGTTTCACAAATTCACTCCAGGCACAAATCACTCATAATAACAGTCTAAAAACAGTCAAGTTCTGTCACAAGCACAACATACATGCTACACTGACTTTTGTACTCACCTTCTTCAAAACAAAAATAAGAAATTATTCAAATTAAAAAGGTTAATTACAGGTCATTTTCATGTATGTTTTTCATACAAAAATTAAGTATTTGAAATAAAATCCAAATCAATGATCAATCTGGATCAAAATCTACAAAGTGGTCTAGCAAATGTTCATTTTAAATCAAACACTACAGCAAAATTAACATAGAAACTACACTACAGTATCAGCGATGGATGATTTACTAAACATGACATGTCAAAACATTGGGAGGGGCCAGAAGTGTGATTGGTTAAGATATCTGACATAATAACTGACAATTATTAAATTCCCCATGAAGTCAATTGACAAAAATTGCAGACGGCGCAGATATAAATGTTTTAAGCTTTACAACACATTTGGCTGTTATCTCCACTCTACAGATTTCTGTATTTATTAGAGCTATTAATCTAAAAAATGAACACATTTCATCTCATTATGCCACATATCCGGTTAGCCATCAGAATGAATGAAACGGTTTAAAATGCGTGTGGACAAAATCAGGAGGAAATGCGTATGAATGGATAAATAAAGACGAGGACATATAACGGGCTTCAGATCACCTCGATAAGGTTCCGCACGTGGGCATTGAGTGAGAGCTACACAGAGGACAGTCACCACGGCAACAAGACGAAAACAACAAAAACAAGACAGCAACAAAAAGATAAATGAGACAATAACATGGTTTTGTACTTAAAATCACAGAAAGGTACAATGACAAAAAAGACGACAAAACGTTATTTAAAAACAAAAACTTTAAATAAGGGGTTGAACACAAAGATACATCGAACGATGTTAAAGGGCCGTGTGTTACTACGACAACGAACATGCTACGGTCATGCCGCTACAAACATGCTACTGAGGTCATGCTTACCAGCTTCAGAGAGAGCTTCTCATGGACGGAAAGAGAAAGCAGTGGAGAGACAGAGAGACAGAGAAACATCAGAGATGTAACAACAGCTGGCTGTACAAGTTAAAATAAACACACACATGCAGGTGTGTATGAATGCGTTATAATCTCACTGCTGAAGCTCACCGCAATCACCTGCACAAAATTATATCAGAAGGGAGCTGAAGATGAAGGAGGGGGTAAAGAATCTTTTTAACACTCCAGAATGTTCCACACTCATTGCTTGAACCCATTGACAGAGAAAATAAGATAAAGAGAGACTGTTTCTCTTTTAATTACATTTTGTATATCTGTTTATGAACTCTAATATCTTTGATGCAGTGAACTTCAACAGGTTTATGAACCAATGAACCAATGGTAATGAAGAATGTTACAGGGTCATGTGGATGACATCATCAGTCTTAAAGCAATAGTCAGCCAATAGAAAACAACAGGGATGGGTTTTACAAGAACAGACACAAGAAACATTTCAGAGAGGAACAGTGAGGAAGAGAAAATGAAGAGAGAAAGAGACCAAAAAGAAAAGATTCTAAACAGATTTGCTAGTTCCTGAGGCGGTCATCACAACAGAGAGAATTCTGGGTAATCCTACCTGTGCTGGGATATCAAATCAAAAGTCATGTTGAGGTAAAATGTGTGTAAAAACAGTGTATAACGTTCTGTAAATGGCTGATCCAGTGCCAGTGACAGCTGTGTAATACTCTGAATAAGAGTAAAAATATAAGAAATAAAGAAATAAATGCGAATGGAATAATAACAAAACATTTTTTGAATAAAATGCACTTGGAATTAAACATGCTGATAAAACAATTTGTTACTATTTATTGCTTTAATGGAATAGTTTAAATTATCAACAGCATGTGGGTTGGGTATGACAAAGATTTTTTTATTTATTTAAATAAGCATAACTTTTGGTTAAACTTTTTTGAATGAGGCTGTGAGAGAAACTTCCTTTCATTTTAGGAAATGCATTTGTTCTTTTAACTTTACGAGACTCATACGACTGTCTACTAGCTGTGAGGGCCTTTATTTGAGGGTGCTCAAACTACAACGTTAGAAACTGTTAGCCGCATGTGTTTTGATAACCAAAGGTTTTGAACTCAATAAACACATCAACAGTATATTTCAACACTGTCTCATTGTTTTTAGAAATGTGTCAACAGGACATACAGAATTCAAAGTTTTCCAACAGACATAGATAACAATACAGACTTGATTGTTTGTGTTGACGTACATACACAGAAAAACATCCAGTATATCAAAGCAGCAAAATAACATTTTGTTCATAGTGTCACCAAAAGGGGTGAATTCTGAATGTATCTCTGCATATGAAAGTGTTACGAGCACGCGGAGGACCAAACTTTCATCAAAATTGATTAAGAATGCATTAGGTTAATGTTCTGGTCTTGCGCTCGTGACACTTTGCGAATTAACCCCTCCCACACAAGCTGATTTGCTGCCAGAGCACAGGGGCGGGGCAAGCTGCTTGGGGTGCATAAGGTACGTCGGTCATAAGCCAAAATAGCCAATGAGGGGGGGCAGGTGATGATGAGGTAACTGTTCAAGTACAAATGCCTTTTAAAACTGGATATCAGACATTAACCTCATTCAAGAGACTCGTTTAAAGAAATAAATATCAATAAGAAACTTTAGCTTCTGTAAATGTTTAAAACATCAATGTGTTTAAATGGTTTATGTCAGAAAGAACAACTAAATGAGGTTATGTCTGTTAAAATTGTATTATAGGTACATACTTATTCAACCACACACACCCACACCCACACCCAAACACCCAAACACACACACACACACACGTCCTTCATCTCAAACTTTCACACACTCTCACACACTTACAACATATTGCCTGGCCTCAAATGCATATGTGGGCCGGCCGAGAGTCCTCTTCATAAGCTCTTTATTGTAATATAGAGACTGGGCAGACTGAAGCAAAAAATAAACCCTAATTAAACACACACACACAAACAAACAAACACACAACTTCAACAACTATACAAACAGCCAAACACACCGACGGACAGCTTAGGTATCAACAACAAGTACACCAAATATATACCAAATGACACGTTTATACAAAAGATAAACAATTCCACATTTACATGTTCAACATCATATACACACAGCTATAGTATTACAAGACACTGAAACACACACACATTAATCTAGAAGATGCCAATTGACCATCATCCTCTTACACCATACAAAATGTCACATCTATTAATGTGTGTGTGTGTGTGTGTGAGAACCTCTAAATTTATTCTATGAACAACAGCCATTAGTCAAAGTGTGTGTAGAAAACAATATTTTAACACTGTATCTCCTAAAGATGGTCAAAAACACAACATCATAATTTTTTATTGATCCTCTAATAACGTGTCTCAAATCATCAAACATAAACACATAAAGGATAAACAATTATAACAAGCCACAAACAGAGAGAATGAAAGTGTACATTATTTTAGCATGTTGAAGTTTATCATGCTAAAATGAGTTTAAATGCTGCCACCCCACTGCTTTGAATTCTTTATCTGTGTTTATAACAACTTTCTCTGGCTAATTTCCCAGCATTCCACGGTCACTGGCTATTGACACTTTGCTACGCGCAATCTGCTGAATTAAATGTTTCAGTCTTGCGAGTAATTATTTGGCCTGTTTTTTTCTTTCTATGTCACACATCAGCAACATGTTTTCTAAATGTTGCAAATAATTAAACCTCCATACAAAATAGGTATGAACCACATAATCAGCGTTTGAGGGATACATTGAGCCCAGGAAAGAACAATTGAGACTCAAATAGAACTGTCAGCAAATTAAGAGGACAAACCCAACCTCACACTTCCTGTTAGATGAATAAACAGCCAAAAACAGGACATGGAAAATCTGTTCCCTGAACATCGATCTTTATATCTGGCAGTAAACTGGAGAAATATCAGTTTCTGCCACAGTTTGACAAGACAAATAGTGTAAGATTTACACAGGCACATATGAGGCAGAGCGCCGCACTTTTATCTGTTGTGTTTTGCTTCTGTTATCTTACAGTCATTCAAAGCTCCAAATCTGTGTTCACACACACGGAAGCACATGGATGCCCTTCCTGAGGGGAAGGTGAATCTATTCCGACCTTATCAAAAGGTCTGGTGTGTGTGATTGAGACATTGTTTCTGAATGTTTGTCTAAATGTTCTAATGTGTGTCTGTGCGTGTAATCGCAAAACTCAGGACAAACCTTTATGTTTGAGCACCCATTTTTATTTTTAAGTTTCTCTGCAGGAGCCCTCTTTGTGTTAGGGCACTGTTCGTGTCCCCTCACTGGCGCCCATGTACTGTATGTGTGTCTGTGTGTGTCTGTATTTGAAAAGGTGAGACAGTGAAACCATGGTAAATGCAACAACAAAAGATAAAAGAGAAAGAGAGACAGTTGGACAGAGAGAAAGAGGGAAAGTGAGTTTATTAGCTGCATGAGGTAACGGGAAAAAGGAGCCGAACAATACAAAAGAAATTCCATTGCTGAATCCAGGACCTGAGTCACATTATGACATCATTGCCTTCAGAATCTGAGTCACACTATGACATCATCGCTTTAGAATCTGATGCTGCATACAAGCTCAGAAGTCATAATTAAAATGTGATGTCATCCATAAACGAATACTCTTAAAATTTACAAATAAACTTAACAACACAATATTAATTTGCTTCCACTATTATTTTTCCTCTGTCGCAATTATGCCATTCTGGTGGCAAGCATTCATTCATGATAATTTCAACATAACCTCCACTTTTCCCCATTTTGTGTGAATACTGGTATTCTATACATATTTTTTATGTATATATGTGTCTATTTTATATATAATATTCTTGTTCTTGTTATATATAATATTCAAGTGACCTTGAGTATTGAAGAAAGGAACTTAAATACATTTTTTCAATATGATTCTTGAATGCGGCATCAGGCACTTTATGACATCATCGCTCACAGAATCTGTGATTCAACATGACATCATTTGGTTGTGTTAAATCTGTAAAGTGATTCTAAAACAACAACAGCAAGAAACTATCGTTCGGCTCCCTTTTCTGGCACACGTACATGTTTCATGACAGAGCAGGCGATGACACAGGCAAAGAGCGGCAACAAGTGCACACACACACACACACACGAAAGACACACAACGCGAGCATGCACGGATACTTACCCCTCGCCGGAGGCTTCTGAGGCAGTGCATTTTGGGCTTGGAGGTCATGAGGTCGTTGAATCGGGACAGGGGCTCCTTGGACTGTTTGGGGGTCTGGGGAGTGGGGCAGGGGTCAGGGGTCACAGCAGAAGGTGAGGGAGGGTCAGGGGGAGGCTGACGGGGTACGGGGGATGTTAACAGGGACATAAGCTACCGGTAAGACACGTGCCACAGAGCAGCGACCAGTGAGTGAGAGATTCAGAGAGAGAGAGAGAGAGCGAGAGACAGAGAGAGAGAGAAAGGGAGAGAGGTAGTGAAGCAGAGAGACAGAATAAGAGATAGTGGGGGACGAAATCGACCCAGAAAGAGGTAAAACAAAAAAAGGAGGGGAACACAAAACAAGAGAAATAAGGACCGAATAATGTTACAGAACTGAACCAACGAATTAATCAATTAATCAATTAATAAAACCAAAGATAAACAAACTAAAACGGAACGGAAAAGAAATGCCAACTGAAAGAAAAGCTGCAGCTGTGGAGTTATTAAACCTGTGAGTGAGAGAGTTAGTGTGTTAAACTCTGTTTGGTACATCAGGAATCACATGCAGGGGCTCAACTCACTGCAGAACCATTTAAAGGCACAGTACACTCAAAAATAAAGATTTTGTCATATTTACTCACAACCTCATGTCAAACCTGTGTGACTTTCTTTCATCCACAAAACACAGAATATTACCCTGCAGAATATGACTTTTCATACCATGAAAGTGAATGGAGACTGCAGCTGTTAAGCCATACGATAGCTTTAAGTGAAACCAGTTAAAAAATGGAGCTGTTTTTTGCTTATAACTGAGCTTTTTTGCTTCTTATGGTGCTTGACATTCATTCATTGTCCCTATTTGCTTTTATTGCTTGAGGGTTTTCTCTATAATTGCTTCTTGTGTGTTACACAAAAAAAAGTCATTTGAACAACATGAAGGGTGAGCAAACGATGACAGAATTGTAATTTTTGGGTGAGCTATTCCTTTAACAAATGCTTACATGCACAGCACACACACACACACACACACGCACACACTGTCTTCTAAAGTACAAAAAACTGCTTTCAGGTCAAGCACTCGCTCTCTTTCTCTCTCTCTTTCTCTCTCTCACTCACTCTCTTATTAGCAAGTTTCCCAAAGCGTAATGGAGAAATTAATGAATCTGGGAGTCCTGACAGATTTATTCCCAGCAGACTACAGAACCTTGACACATCTACACAGAGATCCACATGAAATCTCCTTTTGAAACATTAGGAAAAATCTAGTCAAAGTTAAGTCTACAATAGGAATTTAAAGGAACATTCCAGGTTTGACTAATTGGGATTTATAAACAACATTTGTGCACCTCAACACCTTCACAAAAATACACGCTTCAGAGTTCAGCTCTTAAAACGCTCTGAAATGCTGCACCCCATAGACCTCCAATCTCTGCCTATTACACTGTTATCATAAAGTGTGATGACTGACAGCACATCCCAGGTTGGTGTTGAACCCGGAACATTATTTGCCATCACAGGTCTTGTTAGGTCCGTAGAGCATATTTTCTTGCATTAACTTTGTATAAAACAGACACGATACATTGGTCACAAACAAACACGATAGTGACAAACTGACAGACACAGGCCGTGTTTGGAATTTCATACTATCATTGTACTTAAACTATGTCTGCCATATGCCAGATTTTCTACTTGCATTGATCACCTACACCTACCNGGTCACAAACAAACACGACTGTGACAAACTGACAGACACAGGCCGTGTTTGGAATTTCATACTATCATTGTACTTAAACTATGTCTGCCATATGCATACTGTTTACAGTATGCAGATTTTCTACATGCATTGATCACCTACACCTACCAACAATCAACAAAATATGCTGTATACAACAAAGCACACTGCATGGAATACTGAATCCCACAATGCAATGCGTTCACACTTTACATTTCCTATGTGATAAATGATCTGTTAGTGATATCAACAGCTATTTTGTAACCTAATGTAAGGAAATGTAACTTAATGAGGTTATGATACAATAATGTAGCAAACTACTACTAGTGAATATATTTATCAATGTATAAATAAAGTTCACTGTTTCGAATACTCTTTAACACAAAAACAAAGTAGGCAATATATAGAACATACTACGCAGCATGGAGTACGCACTACACAATTTGTCCTTTTCAAACACAGCCACACACACAAACATACACACAGAAACACACAAATGCACATCATTAAATATGTACCACAGTGTTAATGCTCACATCCTAGTCCTGCGAGGTTAGGTGGGGTGGAGGTGGAGCCTTTGACACAAATGTCAAAGGTCAAAACAGCCACAAGACGACAGAAGATGATGACAAAAGTGAAGAAGGAATGTTGTTACCATGGGAACAGCAAGGGAACGTCAACGGACGATGGGTGGCCGAAGAAGGAAATTATTCTCAGTTTGAGAGGAAAAGTAGGGGCCAAGATTTGAGGGTTACGGTTCTTGTCAATGTCAAAGGTCAAAGTTGAGGCCTCTGGGGCTGTGCATTAGTACGTTATCACTCAAGTGTAAAGGGTGAACATTTGTTGCTCGTGCAGGTGAACGAAGGAGGAGGGAAGGCAGAGTGGAGGAAAACGATGGCGGCAAACGAATAACAGCGTCTGCTAACAGCAACTACTACAATAAAAATACACAACTAACTACAAAAACACAACCTGCACACAAACGGAAAAAAACAGCACAAACTAAAACAGATGAAAACATACATTGTTAGAAACTTTCTACTGTGAGCTTTCTCTTATTGACTACTGTTGAGTTTTAGTAGGAATTGTTTTTAATATTCTGACTGGTCAAATCTAAATATGTAGCCATTAGGATACAGCAGAATGCCGTGTCTGTTACCTTGTTTTTCTTAATAAATGGCCAGAGAGTTTTACTCTTGCTCTTGCTGGAGCGATCTGCTTTGTTGTCCGAGCGCGAGTTGGTAAGGCTGGTCTCAGACACTGTCCTCTTCATCGGCTGACCGTAGTCTTCAAACTCCACATCGCCTGGAGGCTCAAAGCCAGACTTGTATGATTCTATAACCTGAGACGAGTCCTGAGGGTGAGAGAGTCTAGATGTTAGTGTTACCCAAACACACACACATATATATATACACATACAGTATATATATATATATATATATATATATATATATATTGTGCCATTTGTAGCAGTTCTGGGATCAGGTATCTGTGGCTTGCTCATAAACTAATTCTATCTAATCCATGGGAAGACTGATTTCACAATTAGTGGCAGTATTTGCTTGGCTAGCTTTAAGATGCTAGTCAAGAAGATTTACAGACAGCAGGGGGTGCTAGACTCAAAAACCTGTCTAGAATGAGTCTTTATGATTAGGTGTGTGGGTGACACTAACAGCCTTGGGGTCGATGGATTCGGCCGACTGTGTCATTCCGTCGAGACATTTCCCGACGATGGGCAGAATCTGTCGGTCCACCTCCGCAAACGTTTTTAGCGAGTCGCCCATTCTCTCTATTCTCTTCTCCTCCATCATCTGGATCTTCTGCTTACAACACACACAAGAATACAGCATTAGAATGGTCTGTTTTAAAAATAAATGAGTCGTCTACATAGGCAGCACTGTAGGCATCATAGGCACTAATTGATGTGAAGGCTGTTTCAGAAGCTGAGCGCCTATTAAGAAACCTTCTGGAGAAATTCCAAGACAGCATTGCGTGTTTCTTTAATTGAAGAAACAATCCCAGAGTGCATTGCAAAGATCTCAGTGAAAACATTATTGGAGAAAAGTTGCACCTGGAAAATATTGGGGATGACTGTGTAATAATGTTCGTTCTGCTCCTGGTTGAATTTCTGCAGGTATGAGGAGTATTCGTTCTTGCTGTCTGAAGCCATCTGATGTCTCATCTGAGCCTGCTGCCGTGCCTGAGAGAGAGAGAGAGAGAGAGAGAGTGAGAGGAATTATATTGGTGAAGCTAATATGCTTGCTTAGCCTTCAAAAAGACATACAAGCTCACACACTGTAAACTCTCACACTCAGAATATAATGAAACCAGTCTGACTAAATTAAGAGCTGTGCTCTTAAAGTCACTGACTTCTGCTAAGTACACACACAAAGCTCAAAATACACTCAAAATGATTTCTCCCTCATGGCTGAAACCTCAGAATAAATACACCATTGCCCTTTTGTACACATGTATGTTCTTATATTTAACTCAGAGACACGATAAGAGCTCTCAGCCCTGAGCTTTTCACACATCAACTTGATTTGTTTGTCTGTCTAAAAAACTGCAACTAAAAATATACAAATGCATTTGAGAAAGTGAGAGAGAGCGACATTGAGAGAGAGAGCATGAGAGAGACAGAGGGCGAGAGTGAGAAAGATATACAAAGAGAGAGCAGGGTCATGTTAGCCACATTCTGATCTGATTCTAGGAAATCGAACCCGTTAACCTGAAGTTCAGCGTTACCATGGATACACTCAAACTCCCCAAGCAGATCAACAGCAAAGAAATATGTGTGTGCGTGTGTGTGCCGATAGGAAGTTTGGAAAAATATTCCCAGATGAAAACATAATCTCCCAACATCACACACACTCTCACTGTAAACTTACTAAAATATACACGATAAATTATACATGCTTACAGATTACAAACTCACTGATGTATTTAATTAAAATTATTAATATAAATATTTAAATGTAAAAATCATTCAACTTAAGTTTATATATAATTATGTATAAATTATATATACCGTAAAGAATAGACAATGAATGCATTTCATATACAAATACTCAACATTCCAGACATGCTGACAACATTATGATGCAAAACACATGTTGACCAGCTACTGAAGAACATCACTACACAGCATCCACATATAGTCCAACTACAATAACCTTAGTTTACCTGTCAGGGATCTTCTACAAGATGCTTAAAACAGTACAGAGCTTAATAGGCAAAGTTTTTAAAATAAAAACTACTATCGTTTTGGTAGTCACTTTGCAAAATTACTTATATCGTCCTAAACACACAAACACACACATACATTTAAACACTGTTACGATGAGCTGACAGTTACATATGGGCCAGCGAATCCAAAATCTTTGACTGTTCACACATTTAAATAATCATGCCTGGAGCGATGTGACTGGTGGGACAGCAGCGCAGACAAACGTTAACAAGCCTGTGATTGGTTGGCCATTCGGCAGGTTTGCTGTGTAGGCGGGGCCATGGCTGGACAGTAAGCAACAGTGTCCCGACACACAGAAACGCACACACACATACAGACCTGCCACTGTGCACCTACCTTAAAATAACATCGCTTCAAGGCATGATAAAAAATAACACACACACAAAAGGAGTTAGACTAAGGAAATCTAAACCTAAACATGACAGCTACACATTCAAACCAAACCACTCAATGACATAAAAGGGAGTCAAACAAACAATGATGCAACAAAACCGCATTGGAACAAATAAACACACTGGCTATGTATTTTATCATATAGTCTACTGACCAGCTAACAGAGAACATTCTAAGAACGTTTGCGATGTTCTCTCAAAGTTCTCTCAACGTTAGCAAAAATGTTCATGCAGTAACAATTTTTTTTATGTTATATATATATCAAAAACAATATTCTTAAGTAGTTGGTGGAATGTTTTAAAACTATTAACGAATTAAAAAATGTCTGAATAATGTTCTTATAACCAAGCAATAATGTTAATACAATGTCTAAAAAAAATTATGTTTTGAACATTCATAGATTCAAGATAATGTTTTTGTTTTTTAAATGGTAATGTTAGGGAAACGTTCTTACAACTTAAAATTGTCAGCTGGGTAAGTACAATGTGACAGTTACAATGAATGTTTCAAATAACAGTGTTCAATACTGCAGTCACATGACCTTTGCACAACCCAGTTATACTGCTCATTTGTTTGTTATTTACTTTTCAATCCATTTTGTGCAAAAACCTGTCAGTGCAATCAAATAATGAGTCGAGATTGATGTTGTCATTGAGCACAATGCATTGTGGGATACAGCATTCCACAGTGTGCTCTGCTGCATACTGCACATTTTGACAAATGTGGATCGTCTGGTTCTATGTATATACTCTGCACAGTATTTACATAATGCACACTGTAAAAACAGAACACTTGATCGCGGATGCACCGATCCGGTACAGCTGTTGTACCTTCACTGACCCTGAAACATCTGGATCTCTGTTGTAGCCTTATTAGACACTTTAAATGTCATGCCTGCTGAACGTGGCCATGATAACACACACTCTCCCCTGACAGATCAATTGACCTCCTCACTATCTAAGCATTCAAAGGCAGAAAACACTCTTAAGATTCCTAAAATTCCAAATTTCTGGACTTTTGGAAGCCGTCTCTCTTTTCCACTTCTAAATACTTTGGAAATGTCTTTGTTCTACAGAGGCTCTCTTTGTTCACAGACATCTGCTAAGCACACGCTTTGTAACAGGATCATGGAAAGACTAAAAAGTTTTTAAGGGACGTAGGCGATGCTGCGCGTGCGTCTCCAGAGGCGCTCAGCGCCACGGCAACAATGACACGGTGAGTGATGTGATCTGGAGGAGTGAGGGAGAAAAACAGACACATCTGAGCGGTCGGTGGAGTTTTATCAGTAACTCTCCGTTTATAGATCCAGACTGAAACTGAAGAGATAATTATACCACAAACATCAGGCCCAGATGAATTACACTGCAGTTAAACAGTCAACACACACACGTCTGTCTGTCTGTCTGTCTGTCTGTCTGTCTTACCGACACACACACACACATATACATGTTTACTTATCTATCTACATGGGGGACATTCCATAGGCTTCTATTGTATTTATACACACTAGTTATAAACGCTAAAACCTAACCCTAAACCACACTCTAACCCTAACAAATGTTTACAAATGAGAACGTCCCCAAAAGGAGGTTTTGCTCAGATGTGTCAGGTTTTGCAGACTTTTGGGTACAATTTTGTCCCAATATATGGTTAAGTAAACACACACACACACACACACACACAGTCTTACCTTCTCAACATCTGCTTTCGTCACATTGATGTCTGCATCCATCTTCTCAAAATACTGCTGTGCTCGATCGGCCTCCTTACAGTCACGCTCAAACTTCCTCTTACACTGCACACACACACACACACCTTAGAACACTGACAAAGTTTAATGACCTTACAAGTTAGTGTTTGACCATAGTGAGGACCTTTTGGGCCCCACAAATATAGCAAAACAAGTGACCTCACACACAGATGTCTGGTCTTATTAACAGATGTCTAAAGTTTTGCATCATTAAAGTATAATTAATGTTCATTATATGATTCAATGTTGAACTGTTTTTCCTTCATCTCTCTCTTTCATTCGTATTTGAAGGGACAATCAACATTTGTGTCCTTTCTGACCACTGAATCACCCAGTCA
>JAZGTJ010012328.1:0-15968 GCA_036877575.1 Botia almorhae
CTGGGGTGGTTAGTGATGGTGGAGATGGGCCACAGTTTGGGTTAAAGGTAGCATACGCCAGGGCAGCTGCAAAATCTGCCTTGCCAAGGACACAGTGCTTCCAAAGCCTGCTCTGTGCCATTAAATGGGTCATTGAACAGCTAAATGGAGTCATTATGATGAGTAACTAAAAGAATAGAACACAAATCCATGAAGCTCGCCTGGGCTAAACTCTGGGTTCCGCCACTTTGGTGGTTTCACAGGCTTTTGCTGTATGGCAGCTGTCTGAGGCCCTTTGACTATCACCTCTTTCACTGGAATGCAAATAACTCCCTGACCAGATCATGAGACCAGATCATCAACAATTCCTTGCTTGAACGAAATTCAGTGCTTGAGATATCCACATGAAAGAAATTTGTTTTGCTGGTACTATTGGAATTATTGTGATCCTGAAAGCTCCTTTTAGAACCTGTCTCAGCTTCAGACAGCACACCCACAGGCCGCCCACAGTTTGTTGGCTCACCGTCTGAAGTATATTGGCTGGCTAAAACTGCAAATTCTAATCTGATTGGATGGCTTTATGCAACTTTCTGGAGTAATGGAACAGTTTTTCCAGTCTGCCTGAATACTAAGTTGTATTAAATTGTTTGTTACCATTATTTGATTTTTTTCTGCACCAGACTTTAAATGTGTTATATTTAATTAAGATAACCCCGTCCCTTCATAAAAAAATGGAACAAATTGTGAGTGGTCAGAGGTGTGTTCAGAATAAGATGCTACAGTATGAGGACTTATGCTTAGTCATAAATTATAAAGTTCAATATTAGCACAAGAAAGCTTATCATACAAGCCATACAATTCATACAAATACAGAAACTATGAACATTTACACTTTTCTTTACAAACGCTTTCTTAACAAAGACATTTACTGTACAGGACAGAGAATAGAATGAATGTTACTTAGTCATTTTTGGCTAAGCATGTGAAGTACTAGCACTAAAACTTATTTAAACTTAGAACTTACTCTAAAACAATTTCTAACATAAAGCCAGTACTGTTGCACAACTATATACAACCCTAATGATAAGATTTGAGTCAACACATTGCCAAGAAGTGCTAATAATAAAAAAACAGAGCAAATTTGTGTGACAAAATATAAGTGGTGTTTTTGCTATATTGATGCAAAGACAGGCAGATGGGCATTAATATCTATTTATCCTCATTTGTAGTCACACTATGTCATTCAGAATGATTGCAGAGTATTCATTTCTTTCCTATCAGCACAAAAGTGCTCAGTTACTTGGTCTTATTGGTTTATCATTGGCAGATTTGTCTCTTGAATACTAAAACACTGTATGTAGATGAATAGACAGAGGAGAGGTGTATACAGTACTACACAGCAGCTGTAACATGACAGGTGATGTGTGCAGGGCCACCCATCTTCAATATGGCTAATTTAATACTCTGTTTCTCAGCTGTAAGAAATTAACATTACTGCATGCACTGGAATGTTCCATCTGAGTGGGAACATTGTGTATGAGCTTTAACTGAACTGTCAATCATAATCAACTGATAACGTCCCACTCAAACTGTTGCTATTGGTGGCCTTGAATAAGTCACTTTACGTCTTTGCCCCCAGGGTCTCCATAGTTTGTCTAAAGCTGTACTCACACCTTGTCTGACTCTGAATGAGTGTTGGTGTCTGGGCTCAGGCTCATCATAGTCAAAAAAAGTTTGTGTTTCCTGTTGGGAAGTATGAAGTTTAATATCTGAAATCTCTGTAGAGATACTTAGTTCTGTATTTTTTTGCCATGTGACTGCCTATCTAACAGTGAATGTTCTCGGGCTGTTGACTTACATTGTTTACTAAAGTTCTCTTAAAGTTATCAAAAACGATCTTGCTGTAACATTAGAAGAATGTATTTTTTTAGCATTTTACTATATATTATATACACATTATTCTTAAGTTGTTAGTAGGAGAACTGAATTAAAAAATGTTTGAATAACGTTCTTATAACCAAGCAATAACGTCTAAACAAGTTTCAAGAACTTTAAAAATAACATTTATAACATTTAACATTTACTTAAAGGAAACATTAGGGAAATGTTATTACAATAAAAAATTGTTAGCTGTATTTTGAAATATTTTGTCAGAGTATCCAGATATTTCTGACTGGGTGTTGATAGAGAAAGATGCTTTTTGAAGTTACAACATCTACCATTAGAAACTAACTAGCCAACCAAACCTTGACCCATATGTACATTATATGTACAAAAAATAGTACTATCTATCCCCGATCATCCTGTAGGCTGTTTTTACATTTCCATAGTTAAATGTTGTTTGTTCAGATTTGTGCATTGCTCTATCAGCTGAACATTCATTAGCACTCTCAGTAGATGTGCATGGAGCTCTCAGAAAAAGACATACTGAATTAATGGAGTGTTAATAATCGGCAACTCATTAGTGTCATCTTATTTGCATAGCATATCATTGCATCTTCTGAGCAGTGAATATTAATTTTGAAAAGGCAAAAAGTAATGCTAGTTATAAATAGAAAAATTATCCATGGATAAATCACTCACCATGATACAGATTCATTTTATTAGTGGCAGAGCTACTGTGTTACATTATTTGTCTTGTGTTTCTTTTGGAAACAAAGTTTTACTCTACCATTTACATTGATGCATTTGATCCAAAGCAATGTATTGTACAGTGCAAACATGTACATGTAATACATGTACAAATACATGTACAGTGCATACAGGTACATATAATACAAATATATGTAATCAGTATTTGTTACTTGAGAGTCCATCACACATTTTATTTTCATTGTTGGTATTGTGTAGCTCAACTTATATTAATAAAATGTATAACTTAATGCAAATGCCAAAAGCATAAATGCATATACAGTATATGTCTGTAATCCACTGGTTGAAAAATCATTAATTCCAATCAACAAATATAGTTTTTCCTGTATAAATGTGAATAAGAGTCTCTAATTAGTTGTTTCCTTTCTTCCCCAGAGACAGGCCAGATACTGATGGTGGATCTCAGACATGCATGTGATCACTGGACAGTTTAACCTGAACAGCCGGGGTAAGTCATTTCCGGAATGGCTCCATGACCTGAATAGCAGGAGTGTAAAGACTGCTGTGAATAGTACAGTGAAAGACTGCTCTAAAGTCCCGCTGTTCTTCTCTCTGATTGGATCTGCCCATTTCCAATCACACTATGAGCTGTAAGGCTTCACATTTAGACATCTCTCAGATGTCTTTTAAAGCTTTCAGATGTTTAAATGTAAAGTCATGCTTGAAGTGTAGTGATATGATGAATCTGATGATTTTAGTTCTACAAGTAATTATAACAAAATATGGCTAAAAAAAGAAAAGAATTATAAAGACTTATATATAATATAAAAGGCTGGCAATAGATTTCACATTTTGATTAAATCAATTTAAACAAATGAAAATTATATGTTGAGTAATTAAATAATCACACATCAATATTTGCAAAGAAAAGTCACAAAATAAAGATGTTACACTATTGTAAGCTTTTTATCCTAGTTTTTTTGTGGCAGTTTTTTTTTATGTACACATGCGTCAGAGGACGTGCTTGACCATTGGACAAAGCATCTATATGTTTTATAGCATCCTCCATCTTAACATGCATCTCAAAACCACTGCATTCTATTCAGTTCTGTTCAGCTAAATCAGGGGTGTCTAAACTCAGTCTGAACTCTAATAGACAAATGTCTATTTACTCATTCTGTTACCTGTTGATACAGGTAAACTGTTGATTCTGTTACCTGTTGATAAGTGTCAACATGGGTTACCTGTAATTGCAGCTGGGCTGTGCTGACTGGTGAATTCACAATATTATCACAGATTTTAGGTGGTACTTAAAGCTTTAATTTCTCTTATAGTTTCTTATTATAAAATTTACATATGGTTCAGGAGGTATGGATAATAAGTTTGCATTATGTTTTACTTAAAGTAATCATACTTAAAGCAATCCTAAATCACCATCTCTGTTTGAAATATATAATTTATATATTATATATATATATATAATATATATATATATATAATATATATGATATATTATATATAAATCATTAAAAACATAGTGCAGAATTTCTGTAAGGTATAGAGACCTTTTTGAATACTGATCACTGTTCATTTTTAGCCAAAAAAATGAAGTTTTGCAGCGGATTTCAGTTTTAAGTTGTTTATTCTAGAACTTTAAAGTCATTGGCATCTGTCATGCATGGAGACTGTGCCATTATCATTATTCTCAAAGTTTCACTGTATCAATGAAAAAGCTGACTAAATTGACCAAAATATTCTTCCTCTACAATCATTTAGTTATTGCAATGTTTTTGAAGTTGTTTACAATCAAACCACCAAAATACAATGAAATCTGAACTTTAAACCTAATGACTTATAGTTAAAAGTGTCGCCATATAAAAGAAATAAAATGATTTTGTTACAACTAAAATTATTATGTTAGTGGGTTATGATCACTGCTCTTTATTTAGTGATAAAAAAGCTGTAATTTAGAGCAAACTTACATGACAGAGCAGGCACTAAACTATAGCTCAAGTTTTAACAAGCTACAATATTAAACAAACCTAGACATCTGTCATTATTGAAAATCTACTTACTGGAGCTCTACAACTACTGAAAAACGTTGGTCTCTCCCACCGGACTTGTTTGTGTAGGTGAAGTAAAGGGGAAAGCAGGCAGTAGACCAAAGCACTGTGAGGCAAAGAGGGGGACTCAAATTCTTTCTAAACTTGCATGCATTTTTTTTGCTTTTGTATTTTTTACTACTTACACAATTTTTTGAGTGTATATCATTATATTATTTACAATACATAGTGTGGTTTTTACTGATAATTTTAGAGAGGACAGCCCTCAGATGCGGCTAGGTCCTGACCTCACCAACCCTTATGTGTTTTTTACATATGCTTGCAGTAATCCTGCAGCATCACACAACCTGTATTCTGTCATGAGCTGTTGTGTGACTTGAGCTGGAAGCTGCATTTGCTCTGCTTCATGTAATTTTCTATCAGAATAATCCAAATACCCAATAATCCAATATCAAATAAAACAAAAATAAAGTAGAATTTTTCATAACAGCAAAAAAGTAAGACACTTAAAGACAACTGCAGTGAATACAAGCAATTTAGTGACATGATTTGAGATGTGAAATCACATTTTAAAATATACATGCATTCAGCAAACATTTTTATTACCGTTTTTTCATACAGGTAAAATAAATGAATAAGTAAACAATAGATGAGATAAAATGTCAGAAAATAACTTTGTTCCACTAAACGCTGTACTCAGTGCTATATAACACCCATATTATTTATTGTGTTGTTATATTATCAACACAATTAATGATAACCAATATAAAATCAGAGACTGTAGCTTTAAATCCAGTATCATAGTTACATTCAGTAAAGTGTTATACTTAGGCCTTGGTTTGCTCAGGGAAAAAGTAATCCCATTAAACTGAATTTGCTTATTTATTGTTTTAGCTGTAATAAAACTGGCAAAATAAGGTCCATTCCAGACATGCCACAGGCTTCTGTTATTATCTTTTTACTGAACTGCCTGAATCCATTGCTGTCTTATTAGTGCTTGTTTTATTCATACAGCTGATAAAAATAATGCAGTTTTGTATTATTTGCTCTATTTAACCCACAAAAAACACATGCCAAATTTTTTTCCTTTATAAAAATGACCAAATGAAAAAATTAACTATGGTAACTGGGATAGTGGGATTAGTTTACCACCTACTTGAATATTAGTGTGCGTATGTGTGTGTGTGTGTGTATATATACTGTATATATACACACACACTTTCCACTACATTCACAGCAGTTGCAGATGGCTTAATTTAGACCAGTAAAAGAACAACTGATGATCATAATGACTTTTGTGGAAGCCATTCAGTCACAGGCTTGAGACTTAAAAAAGTACATTAATAATACATACCTGGGCATAATGTGCCATGATGTTTAAAAATTCATAACATTCCCTAAAACAAAGGCTTGATCATTGGACCGCCTCTTCTCAAATGTTCCAAAACTTCAAAAACAGAGAGCATCACTGTGTGATATTCAAAAGCCACATACTGTAGAGGACAATAAAGGATGAAAACTCTTAGATCTATTTTCATTCTTGTTTTAATCATCTTTGTCAGTTACACTTGAATTATCATCTCAGTGTGGATCTACAACTGACAGCCTCTATCCCGTCTGAAAATCAATGACATGCATGTCTGCAGAAATCATTATGACAACTTAATTTTAGTGGGAACAAGCCGATCCTTTGATGTGTCCTTATAAATCACATTAAGTGTCAAATATAAGAGCGTTTTAATATTTGATCATAGTGAATAGGCCAGGCAGTTTAATTTGCTTAGTTCTTGTGGATATTCTTTTGGACACCATGCGCTTGCAACGTTTGCCTCCGAGGCTATTCACTGACAGCAACAGCCACGTGTGTTGACTGCTTGGCCGAATCTGTCCATTGAGTTTCGGTGCATTCAGTCTGGTTCACACTGGCTGATGCAACACAGACTGTCAGTGGGGCAATGCTGAAGAGATTAGATGCTGCTTTACTTGCTCGTCTTCGTCATTGAGACAAATTATATACATTATATAAAGAATGTGAATGTGAATCTCCCTCTCTATAATACATACATTCAATACATACGTCACAATATCTTTGATATTATATCATAATATCTTTGATATAAGTCCCACCCAAACTTCCTGTTGAGAAAATGTGAAATCAGAAAATACAATCAACATCTTTCAGTCGGTTTCCTATGGTCTTCTTATACAGCTAGTACACATCACAGTCACAGTCACTTATACAGCTAGTACACATCACAGTCACAGTCATATAAAACGTACTGATGATCTTTTCATATCCGAGCAACTTGGAGAAAAAGTAAAACCAGTACAATCACATGATGAGGCAAGAATTTTACCAGTGAACAGATTTTAAACTCTGCTGCCATCAGCTTTGCTGTTGGCAGCTTGTTTGAATGAGTCTTTGCAGGTTACTCTAGAACCCAACTGACTATACAGTCTGATGGGAGAGAGGCTTCTGATGTAGCATTGTTAAGTCTGACAGCTTGATTTGACTGACAGTTTTCCCTCTGTAATGCAAAGCATTTAAGATCTACTCTTTGGATTTCCTAGGCAGATCTTCAATATGTGCATTCCATCCTAAATCTGTTTAGGACCCCTAGCAGTCAAAATTGATTCAATAATTTATTAAATCTATCAAGCTCTGATAAAAACCGTTTATGAAACAGTTTACGAAAACACAAAACAGTAGGGACTTGTTCACTTGACTATGTTCACTGGACATCTGGGTCAGTAAGCATTTAATACAAGATACTAATACTAATTAAAACACTTTCAAATATTCAATTTTGCAAATTTGATTTGTTAGGTATTTTTAGGTAGTTGTTAGGTAGTATTTTAGTTGCTGACACAAACACTATACAGATGAAGTAACACATATTATAACAGGATATTTGTGGCTCCCAGTTCTGAATGAGCTATATTCAAAGCCTTTGTTCATTGTGACTGCATGTTCTATGGCATCTTCAACAGTGGGCACCTTTGAAAATAAATCTTAAAACACACTATTTCAGCTCTCAGTTTCCCCAAAGATGTTAAAAATTTAATGCACACAGCATTTTAAATTGTATGTATTGTCTTGTGTTTAATAGCATTCTGCATGAGAAATAATGGTAATGCAAATAAAATGTCAAACTCCATTGTCTTTCTAAGGCTAATTTTATAGCTAGATATTGCATCCTTAATTTACATAGTTAAATAATACTTTCACACTTTTTGCATAATTTGACAAAATTACAGCTGGATTGTTCACAAGTGAAACTTGATTTTTCCTTATATTTTCCTTACATATCAAATGTCTTGTATTTCATTTCAGGCATGCTTTTACTGACACTTTTATATCGAAGGTAACCAAGTACATTTAGGAAGAAGAACAATACTTGATGGCATTTTAAAAAGTTTCCAGGACCTTATTAAAACAAAAAGAATCAAGTTGAAATCTTAAAAATCTAATAAAAATCAACCCCTGGGAAACAAAAGTGCCTGTAGTTGAAAAAAAAAACAATTAATGTGTCAAGCTGCCATTTTGCTATGTTGCTTGGTAACAATATACCGCCTACAGTTAGGCTAATACTTAAGGGATAAATTTTGTATTCTGATTTATATTGATTAATAAATGTAACTATATATTAAAAAGTAATGCCTTTTATCATACTGGCTCTGCCACTGTTTTATAAAAGCAATAAGCCACTTAGTTAAGGGGCTGGATTCAATAACACCTGTTACCTGTGGTAAAATTACTGTAATGCACTGCCTGAAAAATGGCCTTAATAGATCCTTTAAAATCTCCTTTAAAGTTTCCTCTCATCACAGTTTCCCCTGAGCAACTCACAATCTCAGAATTCATCAATATTCTTGCTCCTTGCTTTTGGGTCTTTGGTTCACTCACAACACTTGCTTTTGTTCTCCTCACAAATAAGTTAAAACTCCAGAATGTTCCGCATCTTAGCATTGAACTTTCTATGTAACAAACACCATTTTAGATGTGGAACTACATGGAACAAAAAGAGTTTATGTGCATCGGCTCGTCGTGTGACTTTTCAAAACCCTGAAGCCTAACGTTTTCTCCAAAATAGGTAAATATATTTCCGCTGCGCGACTAATGTTTTTCTTCTCAACGAATCAGTCGGTTGCATTTCCTAAATGTCATCATTTTTATTTCCAGCTGAGCAGAGACACATCCCTCCCACGGCCATGGCCATTAGCTCCACCGTACAATCATTTCATCTATATGGGGCATGAAAAAAGAGCTACGACGTGCTGCATCAGCGTAAAATGATTGTTCATCTCTAATGACTTACATTTAGAAAACTAGCTGCAGTGCTGAAAGCAGGGAGGATTAATACAGGCCAATTGCATCTACGGAACTGCCGACGAGCGTGATGGCTTATCAGCCCATGTGCGATTCCAACCATCCGCACGGCAGAGAGACTATTAGAAAAAGACTCTCCCAATGAACCCCTCTGATGGGAAGGGCCTGATAAACCAGACTGATAAGATAAATACTTCATGCATTATAAATACAGCTTCTGGTAGATTATTTCCTCACCTTAAGAGAGAATCCCAGATCACTCCTGCTTCTGACGTCAAATGTCCCCGAGTGCTGCTAATATCTGGTGCTCTTAGGCTACTGTGTGGACACATTACGGTGTGTTTACACAGAAATGTGTATTTACAGAGGTCACTCAGGCATAGCAATGACCTTGTGGTTTATTTGTTGGGCCCTTAGAGATCAGCACTTTTAGTAAATGCAGCAGTAATATTTGAAAGGATATCAAAGGTTTGTTTTCTCATTTCTCTTCTTGTGATTATTCACTGTCATATGGGAAATACAGCCAAGCTGATACATTGGATGGCACAAAACGTTTCCAGCAAGCTTTATTGTTGAATGTCTAATAGTCTCAAATGGAACAGCCACAAACTGCCCACAGTCTTTTAGATGATTGTTTGATGCATATTACACATAAAACTAAATAAGTATTTAGTCACTTTGGCAGTCGCTAATCTGATTGGCTGATTGCAAATTCTGGTCATACAGTAAGTGCACAAGGTCTTCCTATTTGATATAACAAATGAGGATTAAGTTATTGCTGGATTTGACAAAGTTAGCCAAGTTAGAGAGATCAAAGAAGTATGGTATAAAGCAGTTAGTAGCATTTTTTTCTCAAGCGGAGCTATATGTTTCACTTTGTTTTCTGAGATATATCTAAGACGTAGTCTGTACCTATTACTTTTGGAAGTTCTGATCACAAAGAATTATTCTTTTGTAATCTATTTCAGATATGCTTGCCCCTAAACCAAATGTAAAAAAATCTGTGTGTAGTAACTCTACAAGTCAATAAGGTTCTATCTTCATTAGTCCTGTAGGTGGGTTTTGCTGCATTGTGGATTAGACCGTCTGGCTATATGAGACTGAGTGTCTAATGACTTGATCCTCAGACTTATTTGAATGGATTACTGTAGTAAATCTAAGATCAGCCTTGAAAACACAAGCACTTTGTTTTTGTTTTTAGGTTTACCAAGGGCCTTACTAAAATACATGTTATTTTAAAAGGATCACAAAGCAACTCTATTATTAACTCCTATTGCATTGTGTTCAGGAACTAATAGCATACTTTATATTATTGTAGAGTCCTGAGCTCTGACGTGAGTTCGTTCCTCAGCAACAGCTTTCCAATAGTCCAAATGGGCAGTGTACCGGAGGAAGGGCTGGAGGCATGACATGACTGAGCAGACGGCTCCAAGATCTGGGGTCCCTGTTAATGAGAGCATAGAATAAGAGTCCTAATGGCCAACACACACTGTGATATCATTGGTAAGCACACTGCCCATACTGTACATGAGATTGACAGGACAGACATAGATCCAAAGAGATGCAGATCTTCTATATGTAAAAGATTTAAATACCTGCTCCTACTGCACTATTAATGATGAGAACAGTTAGAGCTTGTTTGTTAATTGGGGTTCACTTGGGCTGAGAAAGGTAATGATGAAGAAAAGAGTGAAAAGAGACTGAGGTCATATTTTCATTATGATGAGTGTGATGGTGATGAGTCTTCCACAGAAGTTCCTCTCTGGTTCTGTCACGAGGGCCTGCAGAATTCCACAAAAGAAGTCAAACCTACATCATTCACACTCGCGCAATTGCCAACAAACTTTGGGAAATGTGTTCAGTAGCTGTCTATGCATATTAGGCTGGGATGGGTACAACTATTTTATCACCAAAAAACAAGACACTTCAACTTTTAACACTATTGTAAGATTCTGTATTAATGAGAGAGAAAAATCTGCTTAGATTTCACCTTTTATCTAGTCAATAGATGCAAATTTTAAAAGCAAGTATGCTGATACTCACTGTAGTCCTGGGACAATGAGCTGATTTAAAGCTCTAGAAAACATGTTGTCTTAGGCTATAAGCACAACAAAGCTTTAATGCTAAGGCAACTCAAAGAGGGAAGCCTGACAATCTGTCCTTGCTTTGTGTTGCAATTTAAGCACAAAGCTGTATATATCTGATGATGTTGTGGGCTAAAATCTAAAGGAGAGCTCATCTAAATAGCTCAATGGGTAGTATTGCATTAGCAGTGTAAAGTTAATGGGTTTGATTTCCAGTAAACACACCTACTGATATAATGTATAACTTGAAAGCAGTGCAAGTATGAATAGAAACTGACGAAAAGTGTCCATCAAAAAATACATAAATAAATATAAATAAATAAATATAAATGCAATCATTGTGGGCTTTATATGGGACATATGCATACAGGCAGTATTGCTGCATGCTGGAACCGAGTACAAACAGTAAGAGGCAAAGTAGACAGACTTAAGCCATCCACACCATAATCTCTTGTAATCCTCAAAGGGCCAGGTAACTCTGGCTCACATATTTAACTACTCAGCCTGCAGTCCAAAACTGAGACAACATATTGAGAAAAAGACCAAGTGGACTTTAGATGTTTCAGTCAAAATGAATAGGTGAAAATGCTAAGAACATTCTTATAGGATCTCTATAGGATGCAGCTATAAGAAGGGCTTGATCACGACATCCTGTCAATCATCACACAAGCCTATAAAAGCAACTGCCTGTGTTGAGTGTCATGCCCCAACTCCTCCCCTATTCTAATTTACACAGGATATAACAGCCAAACCTTTTCTTCAAGCACAGCAAGCCAAATTCTTTTTTTAAAATTTCTATTAAACCGGACAGGCAGGAGAACTCGCGAATCGTTCGATACAGTAAATCGAACCGGCTCTCTAGATCCACATTAAACTCACGTTACACTCCGAAGAAACATGCTTCACCGAACTCTCATTTATTCATGCGGCATGCTTTTCATGAGCACTTGAAAGGGTCTGGTATGGCAGTGCAAGGTTTTAGCTGAATGATCTCACAGTCTACATTCTATAGATGTGGATTAGAGAATGGAATGCATTTCGGCAGCTCGAGCATGGAGAGCGTGCTTTCAGGCATGAGATGCAGTAGTAATGGCTGTATAATGCCTGCAGTAATCTCAATGATGACATGAGATGGAGAGGTGTGAGAATGGCATGCTTTGTGTGAAGTGTGGAAAGTGCCATCTAGTGGCATTAAAGGCCCGCTCTTTCATCTCGCTTGCCACTTCATCAAAGCTTGTCTTTATACCTTGAAAGGAATTCCTCTTGTGCATTTGTCAGAAATGCATGAGATGTGTGAAACAGGCAGTTCAACAGTCACTGAGCAGGATTACTGAAGATTCCGAGCTGGTTATTTGAAACTGTTCCATTTTTGTAATGCATTAATACAAATGGTGGAGTGATACTCTGCTTCCAAGATAGCAGTGTTGGGATTGACCATTGAGAAAACACTGGTTGACCACTAGTGTTTTTACCAGTATTGTATCAGTTCTTTAATAGTTCTGTTAACAATTCTTTACATTCATATAATTTTCAATGTATTAACTACACTTACAAATTCTCTACAAAAAAACTCCTATATTTTATACAGTTAAAACAGGTCACCCTTACAACTCTTTAAACTTGCCTTTGTTTTATATTTTTTTATTTTTAAGGCATGTGCGCCACATCTATGAAACAACATATACTGTACGTCACACAAAAGTGCAATTACTTATTAACCTTATAAAGCAATGAATAAACCAATTCACTGTAAGCTGACAGAAAGTGAATATAAATATGCCTTGCTCTCCATGACAACAGCTCTGTTGCATATATTGTATATTTTATTGCAGCAGAATCTGAATTAATCATCCTGACCCCTCGCTTCCATCACAAGGCGACCCAATTTCTAACATTTCCCTTACATTACAAATATTTAGACAGGAAGTGGCCAGGTGTCATGTGACTGCTGATTAAGACCAAAATAAATGTAGTGATACTGTAAATGAGAACTTAATTTGAATTTGTTCATTTGAACTGCTGTGAGGATTTAGAGGATGACAAATAAAGCAGAGTGTGGATGAGCCAAACCATAGCTGTTCTTTAGGAGTGAATTAGTGATGTGTGATTAGGGAATATAGATATGATCTATGATTACATCATCTGATTTTAAGAACATTTTAATTATCTTAGTGTCGCTGGCTGGTACTGAAAAAATAAACAAGGATTTACAAACTTTACACTTTTGAAGAGATCCAAAAGAATGACATACCCTTTAAAGAACCTGTCACACGTGGTTAGCAGATCCATCATAAAGATGTCAACATAAATTGCCCTCAAACAATTTAAAACTGTCAAATGTCTTTATTGAGCAACGGAAGTGTGAACATCTAAACATGCCTAAAAGGATATATAAGATTTACTTGAAAAGGAAATTTGTGTGAGATAATAAACCTGCATTCATATTATCCTGAAATAAGTTAATATTTCTTACCCCATTAGCAAATAGTTTTCCTTTAAAACTGAGTAAGGTTCACGTTTAAAACAAGTAAAAAAACAACTAATTGACAATTGAAAGACAATAATATACAATACTAAGATTAGATTCTTCAAGAATAGGTCTTATATTACACAATTTTGCTTCTTAAGTACATGATTGAGTTGTTTTTACCCATACACTAGACAAAAATAGCCTACTGAATAAGAATGATTTTTTGCTGTGTAGCAATTAAACCAACCTTCCAGTATCACAGAATATTATACTGTCTTTTGGTTGCCCATTCTTTAGTTAGGATTTCTGGGATTTTTGCATTACATGACTAATGCAGCTGATGCAAAGCTATCTATTTTACGAGTGCTCAGGAAGCAGGCATTTCAAACAGCTCTTCGATTCACAGCGCCTCTCTCATTAGGTGTCTGGTAATGTGAAAATGCGCGTGCAAGCGAGACTCGTGTGTTACTTATGTGAGCATGAGATGTGCCTGTGGAGGTAATGGCGTGAGCTCAGCTGGGCAGGAATGGCGAGCGTGGTCTCACAGGGAAGCAGAGAGACAGTGGAACAGCTGCAGTCTGTGAGGGGGGTTGGCTGACTCACACCTCTGCAGGAATATGGAACCTGGGGTTGGCTGCGGGGCGGTTGATGCGAGAAGAGGATGGTGTGGCCAAGGTGCCCTGTCAGGGGCCCACTGATGAAAATTAACAAAGCCAGAAAGATGATTTCCCACAGATGAAAGATGGTGGTCGCCACATTTCAAAAATATTCTGTACCTAATGAATAGCATGAGCGTCGCAAATTTGGTATTCATCATGCTCCGCCTGGCTTTGAAGAAATTTTTTTCTTCTTCACGCCCTATCTGATTTTAAAAACATCAATAAGCAACAGCAATAAAAATGCAAATTCTGAAAGTTTTTTGAACAGCCTGTTATCAAAATGTGTTAGCAACCGCTCGTTTCTCCTGCCTATTTTGCTCGACACTTTAACGACAATAACATCCACTGACATCTTTTGCATCACAACTGTGACACTGAAATCATAGACGTATCTCCCTCGGTTTCCAAGCAGCTCCAAAGCCACATATTATATAAGACATATTATATTGGGATAAACTATTTGTTGAGACTATACATATATAGATACGTATAGATACATAGACACATACAGATTTAAAGTAAAGTACCACAATATATGATGACATTGCTTGTTCTTGATTTTAAATTTTACAGATTTTAAGTTACTAGAACATAATATTATTATTATATTACAACATAATATTAAAGTTTCCCCATATACTATACATGACCGAAAAATGGCCTTTAACAATATGGACGTAGAGGAACAGAGCAAGTGACTTTGGCATCATTCTCATCCCTTTTCTGCTGTTCCAGGTCTCTCATCTTTCCGTTACCATTTCCCCTCCTCTTCAGTCACTGCCCTCCGGAATATGCCATGTCAAATGATTTCATCTCAAAACGGGCTGGAAAAAACAACCTTATTTTCCAAAACAGCCATCTGGCAGGACAGCTCTCAATGTTTCTATCCACCTCCATCCAATTTCCCATTCCGGTCTCTACTCCACAGTCGCTACGTCGCTACGGATAGATTACACACGCAGGAGCTGGAATATTCTGACAGGCCCAATGTCCTCACTGCCTCCGAATTCTCTGCGTGATTGATTCCATTTCTCCATCCAACATCCACCCCCTCCCAAAGCCTTTGCATCATTCCTCTGCTCACCGCCGTCATTTGCTATTCATATTTCCTGTGCTCGAGGAAATGGTCTTTTCGCTTATCTCTTAAATTAAAGTGAAATAGATCATACGTTGTGTTTAAAGTGCTGGCATTTCCAAACTCTTGTTTAGCTGCCTTTACTGTAGCTATCTTTCCAGCAGGTAAGAAATGGAACATAGTGAGGTAAAATGGAACAATGTACAAGACTGACTGGGTTCTCTTGTTTGGCTAGTGTTGGAAATACACTATATTGTCGTATTTTCTGATGGAAGATGAGTGACATGTAGGGCAGGTTTGGATGTTTTTAAAGGAAAATGAAAGCGTTGTGGAATTTGAAATGAAACCCATGAATCAGTTAACCTGTGGGGTCTTATGATAATGCATCTTCAGCTTCGCACGTCATAGCTCTCAAACTATCATCTTTATTCTTGACATGACAGCTGGGGGGGGCTGCATGACATCTCACCACACAGCAACAGCTCACATTCCAACATCATACAGGATTACATAATCAGACAGTAAGAAAGATAAAAATACAACTGATTTATACATACTCTATAGTGCATATTCCAAAGGGCTTTATTTTCAGGCAGCATGTAGACTGATAAAATGTGTACCCCACATGCACTGTCAGTCAAAAGCATCTGGCAAATACATCAAGTAAATACAAATGTAATTATGTTTCTTTGATGCAGTTTCTGTTTGATGCTTTT
>JAZGTJ010012329.1:5667-15968 GCA_036877575.1 Botia almorhae
TCATTAACTTGATTTTCTTTAACATGTTTTATTTTGTATTTGCATGGTTTACATGTAGTGTGACATGATATACATAAGACCATTTTTAAATAGCATTTTTTTTATAAGTATCATGTATGCTGTTTATGAATATGATTTTTTTTTAACTTTTTTGTTCTTTTTTTCTACTGTTTGTCACATCACAAGACTGTTTAAAATAAAAACACATATACATACATATATATATATATATATATGTATATATATGTGTGTGTGTGTATGTGTATGTGTGTGTCGTTTTTCCGTACAAGATTTAGATGAATTTTAACCTATGATCTTTGTTTGTTGTTCATGTACATATTGTATGCCTCGAATATCCACGTATGTCTGACCACTTGTCCTCTACTTTCTACTTACCCTGTAGTTTGTTTAGCCAACGCATTTCTTTTCCTTTCTGGCCCACTGTGTTTTACTTTCACCACATTTAAAATCTCTCTTTCTCTGTATCTCTCTCTCACTCTTTATCTTTTCCATTATGTAGCTCAGTCTGACCCCCTGCAGAGAGAGTGACACTCAGACACAAACACCCCCCTCCCCGATTTCATCTCTTGCTGTCTGACCTTCTTACAGGCTCTCATCCTCCCCTGCGTTTCTCCCTCTGCTTTTTCTCACACTTCTTCCCCTCATCTTTTCTTCTGTCCGTCCTCTCCTGTGTCTCGGTCCATCACTCTCTCTTTGTTGTTTTTGTGGCTCTTCTCTGTTCACTCTTGTATCTCTTGCTCTTCCGTTCCTCTTCCCCTCTAAATCTTTCCTTTTTCGTTCTCCTTTCATTCTTCATCCTCTCTCAGTCCACTTTTTTCTCTTCCTGCAGAATCTTTCATCTCCCTCCACCTTTATTTTTTGCTCTTTTTCTGTGTGCGACCTTTAAAAGAATTTGCATTAAGGATGTATTTTGAGGTTGCACAGCCGGTAGTAATTTTTCAGTACGTTTCTGTGTGAGTAATGCTAAATGTGTCCGTATGTGCATTTTTCTCCTCATTTGTTCTTAAGAATGATGTTCCAAGTTTGTAGTTCTTCAAAAAAAAAGCTTACACCACATGTATCTCTCTCCCCCTCCCTCTCTTTTCCTATAGCAACAGCTGGATCGTCACGACAAGAAGGTAGAAGTTTAGTGGCATGCAACAACTGGCAGCTTTTATACTCTATACAGTCTTCTTATCAAACCAAGTGGCATCTGCAAAGAAATAATGCCAAAACTCAAAACTAACGTCACTTTTCTGACCATTATTTTCTTTAAACCAGCAGGTTTATAGTTAATTACATTGTTAGATTATGACACAATTTATCTCAAGTACACACACAGCAAAATAACAACAGTTGTAGTTAGTTACATTAACTATTGGTATGCTCCACTAACATCGACAATCAGAATCAGGGCCAAATACTTTGTCCTAATTTTAAACAATATATCTTTTGTTTTAGAAATTAAAATCCATTTGGGAAAGTGTTTCTCTTTAAAGGAAATACCACTTGGTTTGATCTTTTTATACTTGTTTTACATAGCTATACTTGTTACACTTAAATGTAACTGCCAATTGAATAAATGTAAATATTTATACTATTTTATGTTTATTTCTTCAGCCACAGAAAGACCATCAGACAGCAGTGCTTTTCACACTGTGAGGGGTGGACGATTCTCTGTACTCGTCATCTTCCTCCTTCTGTCTTTTTTTCTCTAAATTCTGCTCCTAAATATCTTTAAAAAAGGTGATCTGTTCCAGCAGATATTTCACCATAAGCAGCTACATTACCCTGACTGCTATTGAACCCACTCAGCGGTGCTCTGAATCACACGCACACAGACTCCCACTTTTGCTCTGTCATTTTTGTCGCGCTATTAATCTCTATCCCTCAATTTCCTGTCTGGCACTGTCTCTGTCCAATCACAGCCTCTTTACCCCTGTCTGCTCTGATAAATGTTCACTCTGTAACCGACCAACACTAATCTACCTTCAAAGAGCTTATCTTACTGTTTCTTTTCTTTTAATCCGTCTGTCCTTATGAGACAGACATTCCTTAACTGCCCTCGTGCCCCTGTACCCCCACCTCTCCTACTGTACACCAAACTGAGCCAAAGAGTCCTGCTGTATGTACTACTGAGTGAACGATCAGAGACAGTGACCACTCGTACCTGTGATCATGAAACATTCCATTAAAGCGCATTGGAATTTTCCTGTGGTGAAGAGGATCAGCTACTGGAGTGGCTGGCGTATTAAAATCAAGTATAATTTTACTTTTTGTATTTTTTTTCTAAAGAAGACTGACACCAAAGTCAGAACACAGTACGTAAAACAATCTTTCAAAATAACAAACAATCAATCAAATAACAAACTGTATTTTTTTGGAGAAGAAAAAGTAGTTGTAAATTATTTTGCCGTTTTGACTCCGAACCTGGCAGAACTCTGGAATTACCTGGAATATCCTGGAAATGTGTCTTGAATAGTTTCACGAATTGTTTAGAACTTGGGGATGTTTAAGTCCTGCACCTGCATGTGCTCGTTGAGGTGAGGCGTTGACAGCATGCATTGATTTCCACAGTAAAACAATAAACTACTTCCTGTGCTATGTTTGTAAGTCATATATGACAGCTTCTCCTATTGTTTGCCTTCACTTGTGACTGTATGTGTGAAAGCAATTGTATTAACTAGTTAATTAACTAGGCACTTTTCCCTGTTTTCATTTATATAAATTTTTTTAAATAATTGTTGATATTTTTTAAGTCTTCGTTATTTTTGTGTGTTTTGTTTTACTGAATGAGGGAATATACAAAACAGTTTTCTTTCTAATGGACATAAGCGATGTGTGGTTTTCCAGTATGAAGTAGTTTGTTGTTGATAGCAGAGGGAACAGTATGCCGAGCATTGTTTAAAATATTGTTTAACCATTTATTTTTATTATTAATTTTAGTGGGAAATTGATTGTATAAATAAGCAATACTTTTTGTATTTAAAACGTGAATTAAGAAATCTGTTTAAATATTTTAAACAAAAATATGGCTTTTTTTCTAATAATACTGATGTTACTTTGCCCCTTTATTGAATTCTGTATTTTGAAACGTGATGTATTTGTATTAAGTTCAAAATTGCAAATAATAGGTGCCAAAAGTTTTATCATGGTATGTAGGAATGTCTTTTTCTGTCTTTGTAATTTGAGTGTTTCACGTTCTTGTGAAGTCAGCATCTTCTGTGAAGATCTCCTGTCTTAGACATTTTCATAATGAGCTACAGAAATAAATAATGTTTTATATTGGATTTTGGTCTTTTTTTAACTATAGTCATTTTAATAATTTTAGGGTGAATCTGAAGCCAGTCATATTAAAAATAGCAAACGTTTTATTTCATACAAATAAATGAAATTATTTTAACATTTTAATTTCAGGACATCTTAAATTACATTTTTAAAATCAATGTTGATATTTGCATTAGACTCTCTGTCTGTCTCTCAAACACCCAAACACTGCTTTAGTGCTAAAAGTTTTAGTGATTTAGATTTAGTATTTAGCCCTTTTACACCAGAGGGGCTATATGAAAATATATGAACATTCTCAAATGTTATTTAATGTTATACACATAACATATGTTATGTTCAATTTGCCATCACCTTACAAATGTGTCTAAGGGGGGATAAGAGTTTATTATTTACCCAGTATCACATATACAAACAATAATATATCAACACACACAATCTGTAGTTCAAAGAACACACTTTAATAGCACTGACTTGGAAGTGAGAAAAACCTTTTGAGGACATCCATGTTTGTAAAAAAGCTATAAAAATGTAGTAAAGTTTTGTTAATTGTAAACATGCAAAAAGTTTTACGATAGGGTTGGGGTTAGAGTGTGAGTTAGGGTTAGGTTAGTGTTTTAACTAGGTGTGATTAAAAACTATAAGTCAATGGGGTCGCCATTAAGATAAGTAAATGTGTGTTTACTTAACCATATACTTATACCCAAAAGTGAGCCAAATCTGACAAATCCGAGCATAACCCATTTTTGCGGATGTCCTCATTTGTAAAAACAACAGCAAAAATATAGCAAATAAAGCTTAAATTTGAAAAAAAGCAGAGGTGTTTTGTTAGGGTTACAGTGTTTTTAACCAGCTGTGTATATAAGCTAGAAGTCTATAGAAATGCCCCCATTTAGATAGTTTGTGTGTGTACGTGTTTTTCTACCACTGTGGAGACCACATGTCCCTGTGATGATAAATGATGCTTCTGTTCTGTTGATGAGGTTTCTGTGAGGGTTGGGTTTAGGGTGAGGGTTAGGGGATAGAATATACAGTTTGTACAGTATTAAAGTCATTATGTCTATGGAAATAAGTCCATAAGGTAGGTGTGTGTGTGTGTGTGTGTGTGTGTGTGTGTGTGTGTGTGTGTGTGTGTGTGTGTGTGTGTGTGTGTGTGTGTGTGTGTGTGTGTGTGTGTGTGTGTGTGTGTGTGTGTGTGTGTGTGTGTGTGTGTGTGTGTGTGTGTGTGTGTGTGTGTGAAAGAGAGAGAGGGACACATTTGGTCTTCATCCAATTGTCGCCGCTAGATGGCTTTACAAAGAAACTAGGAACAGGCAGAGGTGAATTATGCTGTAGTCAAAGCTCAAGTCAAAACTCCACAGAGGTAACTGTGAGAATGACAAACATGTATTCATTTTCAGATATAATATACAATATTATATCTGTAAAATTATAATATCATTATTATATCAGTAAAATGTACTACTAGTAAAATTTCTCATAAATACAACAACTGACATAAACTTGCAATACAGTTAGCGTTTTCTTTAATTTGTCCCAGTACAGCCACAAGGTTGCACTCAAATCTGCACCTGTAAGATGTCAGTATAGAGATTTATTAGCCATTTACATACATTAAACAATTGATCAATTTAACACAATATTACAGAAACGGTTGTAATCATGTTTTAAAAAAATTATTAATGTACAAACGAATAGAGATAAAAGACCAGAAATTACACCAGATATCAGAAACATCACAAACTGGCTTTGATGTAACTGTAATTGTTTTAGGCCTAACAGGTAAAAACTTTTTTACAATTTTAGTTAAACATATAGTGTCTCCAGTACAATCCTGCAGTGCTTTAACAGTTTTAATTAAAACTTCATATAAAAGAAATTTACACTCATATTTTCCTACGAGCAAATCACAGGCACACAAATTTTAACATGCACCATACATTACAATTGATTGTTATCAGCTAAAGTTCTTAATTCTTTGTCAATCAAAGTCTTTAAGCAGTAACTACAGATAGGAATATACAGTACAAACTATACATGCATGAAACAATGGAAAAATAAACAGTTTAGACAAAACAGGTTTTAAAACGATAAAATTATTATATATGAATGAATGTAGAATGGTTTACACCATTTGTTATTATGTGTCCAACCTTTCAATCTCAAGCCGTATGTATAAATGCATATGGTGGGAAAATAAGCAATTAGCTTTTGTTCATCTTTAAAATGCTCAGCTTAGTTCCATTGTCACTGAACTCCTTCAATAGCTCTTGAACTTTTGAATGTTCTTGATCTGTGGAAGTTTTATGTATGATTAAAACTTGCCTGAAACTGCATATATGAGTTTCATACTGTCCCTTCTTAAAGAGAATCTGCATGTACTTCAGAAGCAAACTGAGAATGGATCTAGTGAGCGGACAGCCTATCTGTAACTCCCTGAGGTCATCTGAAGAGCTGCTGACTTTAGGAAGAATATTGTCTAAAACGCTACAACTCTCTGTCAATTCTAAAGCCTCAAGAATTCTGAAATCACTTTGCGGTTGTTTCTTGTCTTCTTTGTATTTCTTCCAAGTGTCACACAGGTCTGACAGAACCTTCTTTAAGAAGGTCCATTTGAGTCTTACTGGTTTTTCTGAGAAGCTTACAATGTGACAGTCATTGCTCGACTGGCTCTTATTTTCAGGAGGTACCAGCAGCAGCATACTCAGACGTTTGGCCAGGATCATAGTAAATATCAAATAATCCACGTTGAAGACCTTTCTGTTGCTTGACACACAGGTAACACACGTTTTGAAATCATCAGGTATCTTTCTACAATTCAGAAAATAATTGAAAGGTTTTTTTAAGATTTCTGAAAATTGGCAGCGGTACGTCTTGTACGTTTGTATGCTTTTTCCATTGGGGTGCACCTGCTGAGAGTCAGTCAAAGAGTTAATCACGCTCAGGATTTCTGCCCCGTTGATCTTTGCAGCTTTTTCATCTTTTCTGTATGTAAATGTCTTAAACTCTGATGCATCTGATGTTTTCCTTGTAGAGCAACTTAGCTCTAAAACTACAGGTTGGTGATCTGAGATTTTCCTCATAACATCTTTAGTTTGTATCATTTCTGTTTCGCAAATGTTGACACTGCTCACTCGTTCCATGACGTCTTCAGGCATAAGGAACATATCTAATCTAGAGGAACTTTCACAATCCTTCCCTTTCTGATAGTGTGTAAAGGCCTTTTCTGTGGGGTGTAAGCATGTCCATGTGTCCATAAGATTAAGAGAGTCGGTAAATCTCTTAAATGCATCTTCTAGTGGTATATGTCCAGTTGCCTTTTCTTGATCAAATGTAAGGTCCAGAACTGTGTTGAAATCACCTCCGACTACAAGCACCCCCACAGCTGTTTCTCTTAAGTACTCCTGCAGTCGGTTCAGGATATCTGTGTCATGTTTGTGATTGTACACATTAACAAGAGTGAACAGTTCATTGTGTATGTAGCAGAAGAGTACAAGATATCCTCCACTATAATCCTCATCATGGCATATGTATTTAAATGGCACATTTTTACGTATCAGGATGGCCACTCCTTTGCTTTTCGAGTCATAAATTGTGAAGAAACGTTCCCATCCATCAGTGTAATGTATTAATTCATTGAAATTGTTAGATCCAATATGTGTCTCTTGCAAAAACACAATTTTAGCATAATGGTTTTTGAGCTCACTTAAAATATAACAAATCTTTATTTCGGATGATTTTATTTCGGTCAAAACCCCATTAACATTCCACGAGACAAAGCGAAGTGTTTCTTCTTTGGATTGTTGCATAACTGATCAGATGTATTTGGATGTGGAGGCTTTAAGAAGCAAAGGGCAGGAAAAAGCTTTACAAGGATCCAAATTAATGTTTATTCAACAATTATAATAAAAATAGAGTGATTAGCAAAATGTAAATGTTTCCTTTGTGCTAAAAAAATGTGTGACTACGAAAGCATAACATTCTGTCAATTAAATTGAACTCTTTTAAAATGTTTTTAATTAAATAACAAATTAGACAATTAATGTGCCAGTAAATGGTTGAATTTATTTAAAAAGTCTGATTGGCCACATTTGGCTTGATTAAAAGCGCAAGCATTTTTACTTCTATATTTTCATTGTTTTAAAGCTACAGGAAATTATCTAACAAAGACATTTTATTTGTTAATAAAAAACATTTAGATGTATCTCACCTTAAGAAATGTAGAAATTGTAAGTTCTCAGATGCCTCTGGCATGTTTATGACTGTAGTCAGGTATATATACATTTTGTCAAGGCTATAGAACCACGTCATTGTTGGGTGGGGCATTTCTTTAGTAACTCTGTCTAACTTACAGTAGGTGTAGAACTAATGTTTAAAAAGATTTACCCACTGTGTGGATAGCAGTATAAGTAGTCTAAGTGATTTAAATACTGGTTACTGGTTAACTTTTTTACTTTTTTTAGTCTCCCTCACTCACAATTGTTTGGTAGTTTTGTTTGATTTATATATGGGTTGTAATGGGATCAGATAATTTTTAAATTGATAAATAAGTATAAAATATATGACATATTATCAAATGTACCAGATAATTCTGTGTGTTAATTTAATATATATATATTAAAAAATTAAATTAAATTAAATATAAAATTATCTGGTACATTTACCTGAAGGCTTAACTTACCTGAATTCAGTGTACACGTCAGTTTAATTCCAAGATAACTGCATGTGTGATGAATCACATTTAGCTTTAAAGTTGCCCTCAATAAAAATGTAAGAAATCACAATACACAGGCAAAATCACAGACACCAACACCCCTTATTGTTCGGTAAGGTGACATATTTTTTCTAGTGTGACAGGGTGGGTAAGTTTTTTAACAAACTGTTATAGCCTTTTAAATGATCATTGCACTGTGCCTTACAGAAGTAGTATATCCTTTTGTGTAGTATAACCTTATTTGTGTTAAAAGGTCATGTTAAGGATATTGTTTTAAAGAGTTGTTTTTGTTATCAAGTATGTTGGTAACCAAACAACATGGCACCCATTTTTCTTTGATTTCCATTATGTGGACACAAAACTTCTGAGACATTCCTAGGAATATCTTCTTTTTTTGTTCCGGAGAAAAAAGTCACATAGGTTTGGAATTAGTGTATAAATAATGAAAACATTTTCGCTTTAAAGTATTCAACTGTGATTTATCATTGTGATACATCACTATTTCTGAGTGGTGGTGTGGCAATTTGACTTTTGTTATGCGCAATTTATATATTGTGTTGCTTTATTTTTGGTATTGTTTTTTGTGCTACGTTTACCCTGCCCCATCTGTGACTTCTCCCTTTGTTGAGTGTGTTCCTTTTGTTGGATCATCCTCACCCTTTTCTTGTTGCTTCTTCATAATATCTGTGTATCTGTGTCTAAGTCTAACATTAACTGTTAAGGTTAACTGTAAATTTGTAAGGTTAACAATAAGAACACTTGAAATTATGCGTCTACTGTTTGTAGTTGTAGCACAATTAGTTGATTGAACCAAATGTGTAGGACCCCTGTTCACTGGAATGCCAAATGCATAAATGTAAATGTCTAAATCAGCATGTTTATTTACTTATAATCAAGCTGAATACTGAATAACTGAATAACCAAGTTATTGAGTTTTTTACAGATGTACAAAATGACCCGTTTTCTTTGTCATTTATATGTGTCAACCTGTTCTCAACTTCATAATCGTAAATACATAATATATTATGTAATATTATGTAATGAAATGAATAAGCGACTGAATATGCAAAATCATGCGTCACGGTAACAATAATGAAACTAGAATGACGCAGGGGTTTTAAAAGGTAACAAGTCAATGTGTATTGATTACCCTGCAGAACAATAAAAAACATTGCAAAACCTTTACTAACATTGTTTCTGTTGAGGAGGACAATACCGATGACACAAAAATGAAAATAACCTTACAATGCCTTACATGACGTGTGTGAACAGTGGTAACTAGTATATAGTTAGTACATTGTTTTGCACATGCCCAACGACATGACAAAGCAGTAAAGAATGCAAAAGGGATGCAACAGAACCGCAATAACTGGTGATCTTTTCGGCAGAATATTAACCAGAATAACTGAGCACTTACTGTCTATTTGCTACTTAGTCTCTTCCCTGTCTTGTATAGATGCCAGAAACCTATTATAATCTAATTAAAACAACTTATTAACCCTGCAGTGACCAATATTTACTTTTTAAAATTAATAGTTATTCTTTATGATAACTTAATGATTAAAACATGACTCTGTAATGAAACTATAACAACACCCAGTTAGCCCTAGACACATTTGACTGTTAACCCTTGTATGGAGAAACATGTTGTTTACAATGTGATAGTTCACCCAAAAAGTCACAATATATACAATATATGTTTAATTATATGAAAGCTAGAACTAATGAACTACATATTTTGTATATTTGTAAATGTTGCATATAATAATAAAAAAATAGGAATACATATTAGGTGCTGTTATCCACATCCATTGATTGAATACAGAGATCCATGTCCCCTCATATGTTTTCACAACTGTAAAAAATGTAAAGATAAAAGATATTCATATTTTGTGACTCAGCATGTACGGTATTAGCTTCCATAAGCTGCAGAACCAGTGTGGCCATTAGGGCCCTACATTCTGCCAACACAATCAGAAAAAGTATGCAATGCAAACCAACACCACTGCACACACATTTACAAAAACATATCAACATACAGTGTAGTAAGAAAAGAAAAAGAAATACATGATACAAATTCACAGGTCCTAAGGTGTCATACTACACTTTTACTGTCCATTTATTCAACCTTTTCTTATTTATTTCTACCCTTCACTCAGAATAGAGTTTTGGACATTCTTTGTTCAATTTTAATTTCCTCATCAAAGACAAATTTTCAAAAATATATTTGCCAATCAAGTTTTGTTGCAGATCTGTTTGTCACTCTGTAATGTTCTAGGACATGTAGAACTTAATATTTGGG
>JAZGTJ010012330.1:0-15966 GCA_036877575.1 Botia almorhae
ACACACACACAAACGCATTTATCTGACTAATTCAGGAATTCATTAACTGAATTAATTGCAGCAATTTGAAACCTATTAACTCATGGAATAAGCAATTATTTTCAATGCATAGTCACAACTTAACACAAATACACACAAACCATTAAACTATATGAACTGTGTTGGATGGGCAGGTCTTTAAGTTCAGCGGTAAAATGTTTGTCTCCAGTTTCTGGGTTTGAATATTCAAGACCTTCAAAACTAAGCAGGAGGAAAATGCTAATTTCCTGCTGTCTTTTTCTCTTTCCCTGTAATTAAAAAAAAACACACACACAATATAACCCACCAACGCATGACACTTAGAGACAAACCACTTGGGGTTTCAGTATACTTGTCACATTATGCCACAAAAAAAGTTTAAATGAGAATTAAAATGAAGGGGAAAAAATGTAATTGCATTCTTTCCAAAACATTAAACCTTTCAATTTTAGTCAGTTTCATATGTTTGGAAAACATTCATTAAATCTCCTTTTTAACAAAGAAATCCCTTTAAATTTAAGTTAAAATTGTAATTATTCATATTTTGTAGATGAGAGCATTTATTTGTGTCAAAAAGTCAAGCCTTATACTGAAATATTACATGTTGCTTCAACAAAGCAACTAAATGTTTTATATCCAAATTAAAATTAATTTCCTCTTCAAATAAACATTTAAATCGATTCCGTTTTAAGTTTAATGATAATGCGATTCAAAAACAAATGACTGCCGGTCCAATTTAGCCTCAATTACTTCTAAGCTTTTTTCACCAGAGAATTTACTTCAGTAGTACTTGAGAGAAGCTAAAACACTCATAATTTATTCCAAAAGGTTTTCCTCAAATTCCTGCAATATTTTTAACACAACAATGACATCTCTACTGTATATGACATCATAAGGATGTTTAGCTAATACATTTTCATATTTTGAAAGGTAAAACAGAAAACAAATATAAAGCGATGACGTGATGCTGCATCTGTTTCACTCATATGAGTGACTCATTTTGTTTTTTACAGAATAAACATTGGTAATGTGATTTAAAACTATAATAAACAAAATCTGCTTTCATTTAACTAAACTATTTTGTGTTTTTCAGCTGCGCAAGCACAGCTACTCAGAAACTATTAATTCATGTTATAATTTTTAACTTTAAATAAAAGACGACAGATAAGTTTTGTGGTACAGAAAAACATGCTGCATACTCGTTAGACCATTAATTGCTACAGCCGGCTTTCATTTGATTCTGGAACACATCCATATAAACTATAGATAAATGGAAGACATCTATGACCTTTCCAAAACCTTTCGGTTCATTCTGTAATATTACAAATACAGTAAACTTTGTTTCATATTCTTTGCACTCTCTGTCAAATATCACAGAAATATTGAAACTGTGTGTGAGTGGGTGAGAGAGAGGGAACGAGTGTATGTTGGGGGGGTGTATATGAGGTAGAGACACAAAATGTGTCAGATGTCTTTATCTGAGAACCACAGTCATGTTTAAAAACTTCTGTTATAATTAAAGCGGTATCACATGCGACAAATGCTTCCATTATAAGCTACGCTTTCCTGTAGCTCAGTGGTTAGAGCATGGCGTTAACAACGCCAAGGTCATGGGTTCAATCCCAGGGATCGCACATACTCAATGTATAGTGATCAAGGTGTAGTATAATGCAATGTAAGTCGCTTTCTATAAAAGCGTCTGCCAAATGCCTACATGTAAATTATAGACACAACATTAAAAAAAGCAAAGATGAATCATTTGTCAAATTAGTTAAAACGTGTCAAAATCAAAAGAATCCTGAGCTCGGTTTGTAAGACACGGACGCAACATCTTCCTCGAAAGCTCTTACGTTGTGTCTTGTCCACTTACTTCATAATTTATTTTATTATTTACGCGTCTCTGAAATCTGTACTGCACATCATTGTCTTTCATTACATGTTACATTACACATCATAAACTTCTAGAAGCGAGTGCTGACTCCAGCTTTTCTATTATAAAATAAGACAAGCGTGTTTTATGCCTACTGTATGCTTGGCCTGGAGCTGAATAATGCTAATAGCAGAAAAATGTTTGCTCTTCATGTTACTGAGAAACGCTATGTTTTAATGGCTCAGGTCTTGCAGGAGTCAACGGCAGGAACAATCTATAGCTGCTAAAACTTTAATCTAACCCTTGGGAATTGACTTTACAAGCTCATATATAGAAACACAGATATTATTGTGAATGTGTTTACTGTTGCTACACCAGTAACGAACCGCCAGTGGTGGCAATTTGTATGGATTATCTTTGAAAAACATACAGCAATTATTTTATTTACATTTACTTACATTTTATGCTGTGTTTGTACCGTGCAGACATAAAGCACTAAAAGAGAAATCGTTAGATCTTTACACGCTTTAGCAAACATTTGAACCAAATACCATTATTTTTTTAAAAATGGATTACCAAAGCACAAAACAACGACTGCCTTTTTATTTTAATTTGAAAAATTTCGTTTACTTGCGTTAGCAAAATAAGTGCAACGACAGTTCGGCGTGTTACGTTATAAATATAGTCACGGCTAAATAAATTAAGTACAGCGGAACGCTGTATTGACCAGAATCCAGGATGGAAGCTATTCATCGTGTAATATATAAATATTGATGATAGATTTCCACCAATTACCATGGTTACTGTGAAAATGAAGCACTGTATCTTAGTTAGTCAGATCAATAGTTAGTTACTAAACCATGTGATGACAAATTGAAGTCTACATGCATGGCCCATCTGTGTGTGTGCACGCAGACTGTTGTTCATACTTTTAATATTCTGTTGTTTACTTGCCTTTGTTTCTCAATCCCTAATTCCGTGCGTTCTCATTAGTGAGGAAATGCACGCTTCATTTACTCGCCGCACGCCAGCATCTGCTAACATTACAGGCAGATTCACTTATAATACATTGCAGCCTATTTCATACCCCCATATTCAATACAGCACACGCGTCACCTCAGCCAATTACGTCTCTTGCGTGAGGTTTCATTGACATAAGATGCCGCAAACCTAAGTAACTCTGCTTGGCTGGTGCGTTCACCTAACACCTGATTTCAGATCAGCTTTAAAACACACTGTGTGTTTCTTGGAGAAACGCTGACAGATTCCTTAGAAAAATTTAGTTTCAAAGCTAGCGTTGCCCCCAATAGCTGCTGATTTCTAATGACTGTTTTAACATCTCAGCTCATCCTTCATCTCAGTACTGTAGACTTCCTGTTCCAAGACTTCCTGCTGGGAAGGAGGCGGGCTCACCCCGCCGGCTTCCGTCTGTACCCTGTTGCGCGCGCTCCCGGGGGAAATGCAGAACTGATTTGATTGGTTACAAAAAACGTCCCTCCGGTGCATATGCAAACGAGGCCCCTCTGATTGCGAGCTGCAGCTTGAATGTCACTTTGTCGGATAAAAAAGGCCGTCTCCGGGTGAAAATGAAAGAACTAGTTTGGCATCAATTTTCTCCGACCTCGATTCGTACCCTTCTCGTAATGAGAGCGAGAGGGCCGGCACACGTCAGCGTTACTCAAACATGAACTTTATAAGGAAGGTGTCTGGTGCAATAAAAGGTGCAGAGGCTAAGGGTTGCTTTGGAAAAGTCATTTTCCAGAGGCTTATCCTGGTCTCATGTCATACCATACTCACTGTTTAAAACATGCCACTGAATAACTGACCTGCATCACAGACTTCAGAAATACAGAGACCAGAAATAAAATAGGCCAACCCTTTACCTCAAGCTTGAATGTATAATTCATTGTTAATGCTAAATAATCATAATGATTTGTAATACCTACAATAATACATTATATTTCACAACTGTAACCACAGTACATTAAACACACTATCGGTTTAAAGGTTTAGGGTCACTTACATTTTCTTTATAATTATTTCCAATTTTTAGAATCATCAGGAAATTACCAAAACTATGAGAGAACACAAATGGACATAGGGGAATAAAATTGTGACTAAAAAAACATAAAACCAAAACTGTTAACACTGTTTGGTTAAAAGCCAAAATGTTATATTTAAGCATTTCGAAGAAGGGTTTTTAAGAACATGAGAAATATTTGAGTCAAGCGATACTAAATTTGGATTTTTTATTTTTATTTTGTACATTATCACTTGTGTGTGATGTGTACCAACACGATGCTGCAGGTGACTGCCATGATGTTGCTATGGAGTTGCTAAGGTCTCTTGAGTGGTTGTTAGGGTGTTCTAAGTGGCTGCTGTTACGGATTCAAAACACCCTATAATATTTCATGCTTGTTGCAAAACATGACTTATTACTCAGAATAATTTTACACGTTTAATTTGTCTTAGCAAGCACACTAATGCTAACTTATTCACAGTTACACCTTTAAAGAGTGAAATGCATTAGATTATATATAGCATGATGATTTGATGATAGCATGAAATTATGTCATTTAAAAGTGTAATTATAAAGAGGTCAGTTTTTTAATGCTTCATAACAGTCACAATTTTTTACAATAGCATACAACTTTTTAGAATAATATTACAAAACATTATAATGCTGTAATGTCAGAAGAAACCAACAGGGATAAAGGAAGACGAGTGAGAGAGAGTGAGAGGTGCAGAGAAAGGGAGAGAGAGGCAAAGAGAGAAAAAGAGGGAGAGATGCAAAGAGAGAGAAAACGAGAGAGGGAGAAAGGACGAGTTGGTGACAGTCTGTGGACATGCCAGGAGCTCTGAGGAACCAGGGAGCTTTTGCAGTTTTCGCGGCCGTGGCTGGGCGTCTTGCAGGGAACCTGTCAGGCGACGCTGTGCGTTATCTTGAAAGGCGAGTGATTAATGAAGGCAGCGGAGAGTTTGGTACAGAGGAGGCGGTCGGCGAATGATCAATCTTAATGAGCTCTCCTGCCGACTGCATATTAACTGCAGGGGATGTAATGTATGGCTCACAGAGGGTTTCTCCTCCTTAAGACCGATAACAAGAAGAGACTTCATCTCACACGTGCACGTCCACTTCCACTCCAGATCCAAATTCATCTCAATGCATGACGGCATAATAATAACCTGGAGTTGACTTCTCACACCTCTGTAGTAGACGACCACACACCCCGACAAATGATGTTAACATGCGGCAGGATTACTGAAGGGTTTGGTGTGGGCTTGTTTCTTTAGATCCGAGTTCTAGTTTATGACACTGCAGATGGACTAGCTTTGACAATTCTGTCCAAATCTGCTTGCAAATCTTTCAGCGTATCTGAAGTTTCACATCGGCACTACAAAATTAACCTCAGGGTGTTTATAAGCTACAAGATTGGGTGCGGACACATACACGCTTGCCGACACAGTTCGCTCTGCCTTCATTTGGTTGGTGTGAAAACATTGTGTACTGGATTCTGTGAGGCTAAGATATTATATAGGTAGACAGTAAAGTCCATGGCTTATATTTTGACTCATATTTTACCTTCAGCAAACAGCTTGCGTTCTTCACATTGTCTGTATTGTGTTGTTTTCGTAGAGAACAAGAAAGGACAAAAACATTGTGGAAAAAAATTACGCTTTTGAAACGTTGAACAGCAACCGCCGGTCAAAGCTGACTTCTGGTTAGAGCTGCAGTAACTAATCATTAAAATCAATAAAGAAGATAATAAAAATAGACAATAAACAATAAATTTAATTATTGATTAGTTGTACAAAGTGAACGATGAAAGCCCAAAGCATGAGGTAAGCTTTAAAACGCTAAATTAAATGCTTTAAAAATGTTATGGGCATATAGTTTTCATGTGACTGTGTTAAGGGCTTTAAAAATTGTTCAAAACAGAGATTTTTCATTAGGACTGTTACTGTACATTGTCTTTATACTAGCAAAACGGTTTGTCCTAAGAGCAAATGAGCAATTAAAGGAGCGAGAACCAAATTTACACATTGTTTTAAAAAAAACAGCATCGGTCAACATGTTGGGTATCTGATTACAGTAGAAACAATCTAGAAATTAATTAATGATCACAATTGTTGTTGATGATGCAAACCTACTGTAATTCAGAACCATAAAAAACAAGAGTTGAAATCAAACTCTGGTTCAAATCAAAGCAGGTGAGAACAGAACTGATCATGATCAGAAGTGATACAGAAGCAAAAGTTCAAGTTGACGATGGTTAACAAACTTTTAATTCAGCAACTCAAGATCTTGAGCAAGCTGTCAAACCAAATTACACAAACTACATTAAACCCGCATGTTATACTGAACGTAATGAAGCGTGAAGCTGATGTATTCTGAAGCTTGAAATTTCTTTAAATCACACCCAAAGACACTTGCTGCTCAACTTCATTAAACTATAAAATTAAAGAAAGTCAACTTTATTAATTAAATACATCTTCATTTTAGCCTCGACGTGAAATCTTTCATAATAAATCCTGATATATGTGCATACAGCCTCTATCAGAATACTGCAATTAACTTCACTGTCCATCAGGGAAGACGGTACAGCATAAACCTTCCTTCTTCAAAAACCTGCAAAGTTCCGCCCTCTAGCGCCATCTCTGTTTGAAACATATTTTTGCAGGTTAATTTATATACTTTTCTTTAGATATAATGTAGTCAAACTGAGATCGACAGTTTAAATGATAAATGGTTATTATATAAGCTTACAGTTGGGAATCAGGGTAAGGTAAGGAGACATGAGGGGTTTCATACCCCTCATGTCTTCATATCTGTCATGTACTAAATAAAGTTTTGTGACAGACTTTGAGTTACGGGCTGTAGCTTTAAGATCCGTCGTTTTTAATTCAAGATATCTTTTACAAAATCTCCCACACAGATCTGTTTTAACGGGCTCCTTGCGAGCTGAATTTCTAACCCCAGACCAAAGCAGTACAAACTCCTAGATAATCATCAACTAGATTCCCTTCCCATTTATAGACTTCATGAGCTCCAAACTCACATTGATCGGTCAGGCATCTGGTCACAAACAACCTGCTTGGCATTCACAAACAAGTGCACAATGGGCTAAAATTTGGTATTCAAAACGTGTGAGATTTAAAAGTGATAAATATGAATGTTTCCCGTCGTGGCACACGCAGACAGGATGGGCTGGCGGTCAAACGTAGAACTCGTTCAGAGGGAAATCTAAATAATGAACGGGCATACCCTCCCTATAAAGTCTTTGTCCTTCTACAGAGTCTGACCGCCTCGTGTTGTTGGAAAAAGCCTCTAAATCCCCTGAAAAGCAATAAATGTTGTTCCGGCTTGATGCAGTGCTGGTGTGACAGTGTTGTGTCGCACAGAGTTACTACAGTAATCTACCACCATACAGAAAACCCAGGAGTGTCACAAGTCACGACCCGCGGCCCAAATACAGCCAGTGGAGGAATCCAGTCCAGTCGGGGAATGGCTTGAGGGAGAACTTTACAAGTAAAATATGCCAATAATATGCAAATAAGCTCTTTAATTTATTGCGTAGCATGTTATATAACGCACATTTTTAATGACACTGAGATCTGAACTCACACAAACGTGCGCACAAATTAAATTTTTTTTAAAAAGTGCAGATTTCTCACTGGTAGCAATGATTCACTAAAAACAGTAAAGCATATGCAAATATATGCATGAGCAACGTCACGTTTGCCTCTGTTACGATAACATGTTCATTGTTAGCACAGATTTGTTTGAACAAAACCCAAATTGTCCACCATCCTTATTATTTCAGATTAGGTTTTAAGACCCTGCAGAAAAAACAGCTTTTAACTCCCTACAATGTCTGCAACTTACGGTGGGCTTCCAGATAAGCTTGTAATTAGGACACACAATGACAGCATTGTTTTAATAAATGCACACAACTGCACAACTGTATGCAGAACAGCGTCGCAGCCCTGCATCAGAGAGGGCGGCTGCGAGGGTGGCCCCGAATCGCAGTGTTAATCATCTGTCTAAACTGATTAGTTTCCTAATTGAACAGCCAACACCACGCGTGCCATTATAGGTCATTTGTCTGGAATAGCAGGGGAACGGTGCTTGAACACACGCAAGCTGTTGCTAAAACAATCGCAACCCTTATGAGCAATGATTCTGTGGCGTTGCCTTCAACCACAGGCTGTTTTATTTACAATGATGCATCCTGGGATTTGATGTTCTGTGTAAACCGAACACTCCTGGAGGTGCTTATGAGCAGGCCGAGACTCGTTTTCCGCATCTGCACTTTCATCTTGACACACCGAAGTACAATATGAGACGACAAAAGATTTTGCGAACCGACAAGGGAGCTTTCCGTGAGTTTGGGGAAATCGCATTTTGTAAACAGAACAAAGAGATTGTCTGTTCCGCGTGCTGAAAATGCGGCTGTTTCGATATGTAAGCTTCAGCCGTCCATCAATAGCTTTATCCCTGCAGAGTTACAGGCCGCCATCATTTCCTCAAGTCTTTACTCATTAACATGCATGCGAGTTCATTTATATCTCGCGCAGTCCTTGAGCCGCAACTTCCATTCCGCCACGTGCGGCTCTCGTCGCAGGGAATGCGGGAGTGAAGACGGAATGGCCCGGGGCCGATCTGTCTTAATGAGACAAGGAATTCTACAAAAAGTCTGCATTTGCCTCCATGTCAATGGCCCACAAGTGTGTCTCAATTTATTCACCGAGATGGAACTCACAGGGAGACGGGAACAGCTCTTGATAACGTGACTGTCATTTCCAACCACACGGATCAAAGTCGGACTTTCTAGGGTCGTGTGGATGTGGAAAACGGCATTGCGGGGAAGAGTGGCTGTGCTTTCTGGCTGTGCCTCTGAATTCACACACACACACACACACACACACACAATTCACTCCCGCTTTGCACTTGTTGATTTGTCGATGATAAATCGCCATTTCAAAAAGCAGAATCACATCCAGTTGTGATTTTGTGTACCGTATACAAGCGTTATAAACGTGGCAACAATACAACATAATCCTTTTACTTCAGAACGCTGTCGGCAGCCAAAAACACCAACACACAGCTCTGCCGCAGCCTGAATTTTTACAGGCACGGCCATAACAGAAGTGTCGGAGAAAACCGCAGCCAGAATCTCAGCACCAAAGATGCGTCGATGTGCTGATGAGACAGTCAGTTTTTATGCCGAGTGGGACAGATGTCTCAAATGTCTAAAAATACATGCTCAGGCTTCAAATCATCGCTGTTGTGTTGAGACACACAACATTTTTAGCAGTCATTCGTTGAGAAACAACACATTTTGAAACATTTCTTTTCTCCTGAGCACGTCAGAACGGCACCAACAGGCTTTTTTTTGCAAAAAACAGCTGTCTGCCTAAAACACCACATGTCAGTTGCAAAGACTATATTTCCCAACTTTTCAATCTTAAAGACATATTTTTATGCTGATAAGACCCCCAAACAAATATAAATCATTACAGTGGCTCTAAAAACAACTTGTGGGGCAGCCCTTAATTTCCAGCTCTGAAGTTCAAACGAGCTACATAATTTTTCTCTTCAACAACACACTGTTTGTCACTCATTTTGTGAGTGCAGATTTGCTGACATGGGATTGGCTTAGGTGTCTTTGAAGGCGGGGTTAAAAAGAAAGGGAGTCCGGTTGTAGAATTAAACTTAATTATATAGTTAAATGCCAAATTAAAATGTCAAATGTATTAAATGTGTTCGCAGCATTATAAAAACTGTCAAATGTATTATGTTATGGCATTCATTTTAGTTGCCATAATTCTGACACATTTAAAGAGATATCGATTTTATTTATCTAGAAAATAGAGTACGTAAAAAAATACAGCAATGAACAAACCACCAAAGACCGGGCAAAATTTTTCTAAAATAACTGGATTTTTTAAAATGAAAAACAGTACATTAGAAACAGATGTTTAAATAAATGAATGTCAAGGTCAGACATATTTGATCGTAGTATTTATTTTATTAAATGGAGTTACAGAAAAATCTAAAAGAAATCGGACTCACAAAAGAAAGTTATGACACTAATAACCTTATATAGGTATTTTTCACCATGTACTAAAATGCTAATGAAGTGCATTATCTCTGATCCTTCAGTGGATTTGTAATCTGCTGTTCTTTAATATCCCTGAGTACATTCTGTGTATACGTCTATATAAACAAAAACAGGTCCAGACAAAAGGATAAGCGACTCGAGTCAATATTATAAACCACACAGGTCTAGTTTGCAAACAATTTCTTTTGTCAAGAGATTTCTGGTGTCAGTTTTTGTATTGTGTCACATCTCAACAAACTTGTGATGCCTCACTTTGGGCTACCAATATAAAACCTGATTTATTCTGCCCAAGCACCGCCCACTTACCCGCTCTGACCAATAACAGACCAGCATGTACAGAAAATGTCACAGAAAATAAAGCGTAGAAAAAAATCATAAACTTGATCAATGTTTCTGTCTTTCTGTAGCACATACAGATTCCTTCATAGACAAAATACAGAAGACAATTCTAGTTTAACCGCTAGCCAAGTTTATCTGTTTAACTAAGTGCCTCAAACAAACCCACAAGTACCTTGTAAAAGATTTTATGCTTTTAGGCTGGCAAACTTGGTCCATTTCAGTGATTAGCTTTACCTCAAAAACTGCACAATATAGGAAACTTGTAACCACAACTTCCACAAGCTACTGTCATTTTGCTCTGCAGCTTGCATCAGACGGTCAGGTAACGGACTGGGGGCGGTCCGCAGGCAAGCTCTATGAGGTCCAGGCTACAACTGAAAAAAGAAATAACAAGCCACTAAATAATACCCTATGAAACATCAGACAGAACAGTCTGTCCAAAACGTTCTTGGAAAACATTCCAGATCTTATAGACCTGAACAAAGTAAAGCTGCTCGAAACGTTATTTGTGCATTTCTTATATAAAACTGCGGCACCAAGAACCGTTCTTCAAAACGGTCTACTGTACCCGGAGCGAGAGCTGACAGCCTGGACTCGGTTTCAGTGCTACAGCGGCTTTGCCAGCTGCACTTAAGCACAATGCATTTATATTAAGAAGAAAACTTCACACTTTACACACAGCTCCGGCGGTGTGCTGACCCATGAAGGATCCGTGCGTCTTTAAGAGGTTTTATCAGCAGGAAACAGAGCCAAAAACACCAGGGAACCAAGTTTTCTGTCAAACAGAGCCCAGAGGTGAAGTGCTCTTACACGTTAATGTGGTCAACAACGTGGGGCGCTTGACACAAATTTCGGAATAAATCAGCTATCCATCAAAATACCAAAAGTTTTAGACGCTTTTTTTAGTCAGTTATAATTGTCCACAAATGGAATTGCAAAAACTACTTAACTCAAATATTTTTACTCATCAATTACTTTTACTCAAATACTCCTCCCATTCATCATTGGATATACAAACCGATAGTCCCGCCTCAAACTCACGCCATTGGCTGAGCTCAAACAGACAAAGCACTGTTTAAAAAGCGCCACAGAATTATTGCACTTACTCTGTTTGAGGGAATTAATCTACAAACTGATTTTTAAAAGATGGACCTAAATAAACTGAGATACCAAAATCAAATGCCATACCATAATCATAATCATAATATCATAATCAAAGTACTACAAAGTACTACACTGTTGTAAAGAAATGTTTGTTGCAGCAACAACATAAAACCTGTTCTAAAAATAAATAAAGCGAAATAACAGTCAAGCTAGAACAAACCCTGTTGAAAAAATGGTTCAAAAACGGTTTTAGAGGGGTTCTGGAAACATCCTGGATGGTCAGGCTGGCAAACCAGCTAAACCCAGCTAAAACCAGTAAACTAAGGCTGGATTACAGTGTTCAGGGAAGTATAACACAGTGTCTCCATGCCTGATATCATGCATAATATACATTTTATTGATGGTATATATCAATAGTAATACAGACAAATAGTGTTTGCACTAAACTAATATTACATTTTAACTGTAAAGATATAAACCAGTCGGAACATACTGTTATGTAAGACGCACACATGGCAAATCAGTCTGCTAATTCTCATGACAGGCGACGGATAGCTGCTTCAATGACGCTGTTTTAACTGTGTCTTGACCATTTAAATTGCAAAAACGCATGAAAAGCCTAATCTAATTGGCTCTTTTGCATCTTAAGAGACAATTGCAAGTTGCATCGATGTGGAAAGTAAATTGCACTCATTTTACAGAGCTCATAAAAAAAATCAAATGAGCTTAGAAAGCCAATCTAAACCTAGATTAAAAGCTTCATTAAATGTGGAAATTGCTCAGGGAATATACGGAACATCTGTTTCTGGACTGACACGGTCTCGTCCAAGGTTATCTTGTACAAACAACAATTTACAGCCTTGAAAACAGTCAAGATTTCACAGCAGAATTTCTCCAGAACAGAGTTTCACAGCAGGAGGCTCTCCGGAACGGGCACAGAAGTTTTCAGAGACCTGCTTAAGTGGTAGTTGTTTTAGGATCGAAATTGTTGACCTTGGATCTGCTTTTATACAGCGGACGGTTACTCACGAGGTATGTTTTAACAACAGCTTGCTCACATTTTTGCGGCCAATTTTTCTTGCCAACATCAAATCCAACATCCTAGAAAAGATATTTCACAACATCCTTTATTAGTTTTAAAAGCACAAGGTAAAGCTCCACCAGTGAGACTCGCTTACCTTTCGGATGACTCGGGTCTGTGAACTCGTACTTCCCCATTCCGACTGTGCGGAGCATCTGAAGCCCGTTCGGGCCTTCCTGATTCGCCAAGGCCGGCGTGGGCTGACTCGTTGCCTGCCCGTTCGTTAGCGGCAGAGCGGCGGAAGGCAGAGTGGGCGGTTGCATAAGTGGGTGAGTCATGTGACCGTTTCCCACCACGCTCTGAGGGGAGGGGTGGACTACCTGGCCTGCCGTCGTCAGGGGCGACGGGGTGATTGGCGGTTGGCTGGTGGCGTAGGGCGACTGGTTCTGTAAGTTCAGGACCAGGCTGCCCGCTGGCTGGGACGAGACAGGAGGAAGCTGAAAGTGGGCGGTCATGAGAGGATGATGTGGGGGGACAGGTGTCTGGATGGCCGGGGTCACACCGATGACGGGCGACTGGACGGACACTCCTTGGCTGTAGGCGGGAGGTTGAGGCATCCCGTACAAATGAGCCAACAGGCTGGACTGAGTCACTGCAACCACTGGTGGTACCCACTGGGGCCCTGAAGAGCAGGAAAACAAGCAAAACAAGGACAAGCATATGAACATTTGACTTCCTGACATTTAGCAATGTGCTTCATCTGGGGAAACCTTATGAAACGTGATCTTATCATCTGGATGGGTTATTAATAAACTTTAGCACTGTCCCTATAGCAAAAATCACTTTGATTAATAAAACATCTACCGAATGACAAACAAACAAACAATCTAAAAGAACATCTGGCCGTTACCCAAGATTTTAGGAACCCATGAATTTACTTGTTTTCTTTCTTTTACTGACACATTTGCAACTAAAACTGAAAGCTGTGGTGAGAAATATCATTTTATTTCTAATTTTAAATGTGAATATAATAAGCTTTTTGCACACTAGCACACAGATGGCCTCAAAGCTAACAGACTAAAATGACATTTTTATTTCATGAGGTCTTTAAAAGACAGAGAGGGTAATATAATGGAAACTCTTCAGCACATGTCGGTCTGTTTTCTCTCAGATTGCATCTTCTTTCCATCAGTGATGTTAGAGGTTTTGGGTCACAGCAGAATTTGGGTTTGGTTCTGGGTGTGGGACTTACTCATAACTCTTCCTTTTTTCCTGTGTCACAAGGGCATCCAAAGGAAAATTTCTCATTCTTCATACATTATTCATTTTTCAAGGGTCAAATCACAGTCACTCACCAATGCAGTAATGCAGATTTGCTAGAACAGACTCAACTGATGTGACCGTGTGTTACAAAAGAAGAAAACCAAAAATAATTCATATCTATCTTCTATTTACAGTTTAAATTCAGCATCTCCACACGCTTCTGTATCACTGTAATTTTAGAGACAGGCAGATGTAGGTTTGGCAGACCCCACAAGCAGTTACACACTACAGAAAGCTCTAATGGAACATTTGATGGACAAGAACGTACAAGGTCCATGTTGCCTCTAGCCAAAAAGTTTGAAAGTTGATGATAAAGTTGTATTTTGGAGCATGTTGGGCACACTGCATTGTTTTGTCAAATCCAGTCCTTGTTTCTCTAACTCTGCCTCCAGCTGACTCACTCATTTTTAAACCCAGTGACATTCAGAGCTTTTTCTCACTGAGAATATGATTCACTCAGAACACCTGATGTTAACTCACGCTGCAAACAGATGTAGAGCAGACAAGAGAAAATATGAGCAATATCTCCCTCTCTGAGAAAATAGGTCAAATTAGATCCCAAATCTTAGACAACACACTTAGGTTCGGTGTCTTCCATGGGAAGACTAGCAAAAGCTTCACAGGATCGAAACCAGACTGATGCTACTTACAGAAATGACCCACAATGCAACTGGAGATTCATTTCAAGAATATGCACTCGTGTCCTTTTCTCTCTGCAAGATTTTAAAAGTAGCTCATCAACAGTCACAGTACATAACACAAAATACAACAGGCAGGATTTAAAAGAATACCACGCAACAATTTTAGGTTGCATGAACATTCCCTTACATTTCTGTTCAGTAACAAAAACGTTTATTTAAAAAACAATGTAAAAAACATAAAAAGGTTCATTTGAATGTTCTAGAAACTTTCAAAATGTCAACTTTTAGATAGTGTATTAGCGTTATTGTTTGGTTATAAGAATGTTATTTAAACTTATTGCATCCTGTAATGTTTATAAAATGTTCTACCAACAACTTAAGAACAGCGTTTTGGATATATGATATATGACATTGAAAAAGTTCTACTAACATTACTGCAAGAATGTTCTGACAACACTGTCTGTTAGCTGAGTAATCATGATGTGAGCCTGAACAAGTTTGATAAGGCACAAATACACTACAAAAAAATATATTTATGGCAACCTGAATAAGGTTTGTGTATTATTCAGAAGTGCTATTACCCAAAACTAATTCCCTGAGCTTTTACATATTTCCGCAGATTTGTGCACGGCAATCAAGTCTTTTGACAAAAAATAAATCAGATTATTTTTAAAAAAAGGAAAATAAAACTCAATTATAGCCTCTAGCTTCGACGGGCGCAGAAAGGCTAATGAAATTAACAGTATGGATCCCTGCTTTGATTGCTCACGTAATTACAACGTGCGCGGAACAAAAATCAGCCGTTTTATAAGAGCGCTTTTGTTCTTTCATAAAATTCGGTTAAATCAACCGCTAACTGTTAGCATACAAGGGTTTCCTGTTTGATTCGTTTGAATTAAAGAAGCAAATCAGTTACAAAAGTGAAAACGTCCAAAACTTTCAAAAAGGTTAAAAAAAAGAAACTTTCAAACCGCACACCGCTAACTGTTGTGATATATTAATACCCACACAGCTGTTAGGAGAATTGTGTTGTTTTTGTCTATAGCGTGTATTGCTGGTCTCACTGCCAATGGGAGGCACATCACCACACTGAAGTGGCTCTGAATGTCACATTACACTCAGTGCTGTCAAATGAGGGAAAAAAGAGTGGCATTTCACTTTATGTTTTGAGGAAGGTGCCGGAAGCACGGCCCCGTTGAGCGCAACACAATGCTAATGCTCCCTCCTTCTGTGAGCTCTCCGGTTCCTACTACACCACCACAGCAGGAGGCCCCGGGGGGCTTTGGAGAGGCCAGCACAAAACCCACAACTGGCCTCCTGAGCTTTAACGTCCAATTTCCCATATATAATCGCTCAAATAAGGCTAGTCAGGTCGACAATCTGTCTTTATTAACATGATTCTGACAGAAAACGCCAGTGTAACATGAACTACCCTGAATGAACTATTATTACTAGCTTGATTTTTTTGGCTTTTGAGGTGACTTGAGGTTCTTGGTGGGGGGGGGGTGCATGCTGAAGTTTTAA
>JAZGTJ010012331.1:0-11830 GCA_036877575.1 Botia almorhae
ACACCACATAAAGAATAAGGTATATGAATATGGTAATTATTTAATCTCATGCGATATAATTATCATAACTGTTGTAACTGTATGTACAGTAAAACACAACACAGCAGGAAATATTTCATACAGTAAGAATAAGTTACCGTTTTTAAAAGCAGACAGGAAGGGGGGCATAGCTGACAGTGAAAAAAACAGCTGAATCAATGGAACATTCTGTTATGTTCTGTTATCTCTATATGAGCGTTTAAAGAGAAAGATTATATGTCAGGAACGGCTCTGAGCAGAAACACAGATTTATCATTGTAAAGAGTCAGCGGTGTTTAGTGTAAATCATGTCACATGACATGCGGGTTCATCCTCAGGCCAACGGATACATTAGCAACAGACGGAGACCTCAGTATCTCTCCTCTGATTGGCTGTTTCCTGTAGATGATATTTAGTCAAAATGTTCAGATCTTTAAAGGCAGCAAAATGCTGTTTACTACTATTTTTTTTCCTGTGCTTTCCTGTAGCTCAGTGGTTAGAGCACAGCGGTAACAACGCCAAAGGTCATGGGTTCGATCCCAGCTGTTAGTATGAATGCATCTAAATGACACGTGAAGCCTGAGATCACGTCTCTAAACCACAGCATCAGCACGAAAGTGTGCTAAAGAAATCAAAGGAAAGATCTACAGGTCGCGAGGTGTAGTATGGGGTGTCGTGATGGGAACATTTAAGTGTCTGAAACAAACCAGTGGCCTGAGACATCCACTGATACAGGAAGTCTGATCAGAGCAGCTGATGTTAATGAAGGTGTCACACAGAGAAAGTTGTGCCTGGCAATCGTGCATTTCTCGGCTGCCTACACCAGTGACAGTTCATCACACATTCAGCGAGCGCCCGGGCCCTTAATGAAATGCGTAATTAACATATTCTAATTGTGCTGAGCTCGGTGATGGTTTTGACAGCTCACTTTCCATGTCTAATTCAATGCTAATTGAATCTGTTCTTTTCCCGGCGACATGACCTTTCCTGATTGAGTTTCACGGCAAAGAATTTTCTGATGGATTGATTTATCAACCTTGTGCCGTGCAACAAAAACCTCAGTTTTAGACGCGGAGGGGAAGGAGATGTTGGGCAGAATGAAAACTCTGGAAACAAAAGACAGGAAAACAAGTAGAAAGAAATAAAGTCAAACATCTGATAAATGTTGCTGGTGATTTGCTGAGCTATTGACCTGTGGCGCATCAATGTATTCATCAGCTTCTCGAGTCGTGATGGCAAATTCTCTCAGTCATTTCACCCTTGCTTGCTGAGTGACAGTAAACAGAGAAGTTTCTTTACGGTCATCATGGAGAGCACTGAGGTCAGTGGAAAATGTGCTGCTCTTTGAGACCCCCATCTGCAGATGACAGCATGAAGAACATTAACATAACATAACAGAAACGCATATGAATATTCACTAGCCGAACCGCTTTAATTCTGTGGATTTTTCCTCAACCAGCAATCTGTCTAAATAACCACATGATTCAATATAAAAACACAGGCAATACTTTTGTATATAGTGTAATAAATGTAATAAAGTTATCATGATGTAAGGGCCAATTTCACTTACTGCTGTGCATACAGTACAGTTGCTCAAATGCATATAAACATACAAATTAAAAATCATTATCAAGAGTAAATGAACAACAGGGCTGTGTGTACAGTTGTGGATGATTCAGAAGCTATGTAAGATTTATTTATTTATTTAAGATGAAGATTCATTTCTTAATTTTCTTTTGGGTCATCTTTTGTAAGTAGATTTGCTATATTGATGTTTTGAGTTGGTGATTAGAAAGTTTGTTATTATTATTAACTTAATGTAAATAATCAAAACTGCTTTAAGATATCAGAGCAAAATTATCAGCAAAAAGACAATAAAACAAAGTTACTAGTTACTAGTTTAAAAATCTATCTTGGTTGTTCTGTAACACATCACAACTCCACCGGCCTTTCCAGCTCTTAACTGGTTGGGTCGTTTTCCGTCACCCTTTCAGTTTGAAGAACCACAAGTTTGCGTAGACTAAACCACGTTCTGTTTGCTTCTCACACACCAAACACTGTAAACTCCAGCATTCATCCCACTCAGAGACCTGAGAACAGCAGACGACAGCTCGTAATCCACTCATGCTACCATAACTGCCTTCACCTGCCATTCTGCAGAGCACGCATTCAAAGCAGACTCATACTGCAGGGAATATGCGTCCACTCACAGGCACACACGCATAACCGTAACTGCATTACTGCCGGGCCCGCCCTCATTTACATCTTCCCTTTCCACAGACTTGATTGGCAGCTGTACATGAAAACGCCCATCGGTTGAAAATAGGTTGTTTAATGAGTTTGCACTAATGATCTCTGTGGCTCTGGGGAGACCTGCCATACTGTAATCTGGTTATCAGGCAGGAAGAGAATAATGTTAAGTGTCAGGATATGTGAGACAGAATAAAAGCTTCAGTGCCACATGTTGCCCAGGGTGACAGTTTCATTTTACATACAACAGGCTTGTGTTGCTGTTAGCTTTCGGTTAAGGGATCAGCAGAAACACAAGTTTCCTGCTTTGGATTGGAAAAGAGTGGAGGAGGAGCAGGGGAGGGAATGTCAGGGGCAGACGAGCAAGTTTTAAGGTAGGTGTCCATCTTTAAAAAATTCTGTACTCTGCAAAATCTGTAATTATGATGCTGAAATGCAAGACAGACTGGCAGAGAGCCAGGAAAGATGCAGACGGTGGTAGATTGCTGTGTGCGCGCTTGCATCACATGTTTGACGCCGGTACTGATAGCAGATTTCTCTTAAGTGGCGCAGGCTTTATTTGTTTTGATGCGCTGCTGTTGCACAGGAGCCGGACCCTTTGAGATGGAGCTGTCACACTGCAAAGAAGACGCTCCTGTCGCAGGCAGCAGCCCCCGGGCAAAATGAAAACAAGTAAACGGCAGAGATAAACCATGCCAGCGTGGCTTCTTCACGAACCATCCAATCAGAAGGAAGCAGTGCATGAGTATTCCTCCACAGAACAGCCACACTGTTCTCCTGAAGCTGGTCTGGCAGAGCAGATCTTCACCCTTAACTGTGACAGCCAGACAACTGAGAAAAGAAAGGCAACACTCACAATTTTGAAAGGCACAAAAACTTAATGAAGTGTATTTTAAAGGTACAGAGAGGGACTCACCAACCACTGAAACAGAGAGAGGAAGAGAGGAAGCATTTATGAAGCTCAACAACATAATTCTGCTACAGACAGCAGAAAGCATAAATAATAAATACACTTCAAGATCAAAGGTGGGCATAACTGACACGTTCCATCTGTGCAAACAGAGTGAAAGTGAATCAACCACCGAGATCGGTCAGCAGTCAGAGCTGAGATCAAGGGAAGTTACAGCTAAAGTCATTTCATTACATAGTAACTAGGTAATTTAACCAAATGAATTCTTAATCATCAGGTAAAGTTATTGTTGCTTAAACATAGTAATAATAATAATAATTAATCAAAAATACCGTAATGGGAGCGATAAAGAAATGAAAGAACATGACAGTGAAGGAGAGAGAGGGGAAGTCTAAGGGATTCAGGTTGTGTGTGTTCCTGTCATTGATGTGTCATTGCTGATTAACCCTCATGATGAGCATTTAATAAGAGAGCAGTCGTGACTGACAGGTTTAAATCTTCACATTCCACTCGTCTGAAATAAAAGTGTGTGCGAGAGAAAGAGAAATAACAATAAAACGACTGTCAGCTATTGTTTGCTCTCCTGACGAGCGTGTGAGGGTCTGTTTTAGCTTCTCTCATCCTCATCCAGTTTCTCTTCCTCTCTTTCTCACTCTCTCTCTCCATATCTTGTCACATATTTCAGGAATGTTTCAAATTTAGGGATAAATTCTGTCTGCTGTGGAGACAAGATGACGTGTAGATGTAATAAGTGTGAACACACACAAAACGTGCTCACTTTATTAGACAGACTGAATTACTCTGACTAGGAAATAAAACAGGCCATTCAGCGAAGTGTGAAATTAACCCCTGATTAATGATTAATGATGAATCTGGCAGCGAGGCCTGAAAAACTCATCTAATACTATCTAACTAACAAAAAAAACTGTACCCGTTCAACAGTAATTGTTTTTGGAGAGATCACATTATCTACCGCTGGTGTGGCAGGCTGATGTCAGGTGACTACATTATTAACAGCGAATATGCTTAGAGAGGCATTATGTGAAATCCAGCGATGCGCTTGCATCAGGGAGCTTATGACCTTTCCGAGTGACCGGGCTGTTTCCCTGAGGATGAGCTTAGAGTAAAAAAACAGTCATTAAAAATGCAGAAATGAGGTGATGCAGCTTGTTCATTATGATGGACATACAGCGGATGGATGTGTTTTCTTAAACGGCCATCAATCTATTTTTCTCCATTTAAAATGTGCCCTTGTTTTCTATTCATCCTCTTAAAGACACATTTTTCGTAGCATGGAGGTCTGATCTAGGCTGTAAGGATTAAGTTTCATACATCCATAAACAACAATAACTGCTAGCCCTTCAGACCTGCAGGTGTCATATATCGTAACCACAGAGAGGGTTAATTCAATTCAATTAAAACACAGTCCTGACATTCTGATTGTATACACACCATTCAAGAATAAAACTCTGTAACAGGTGCCTTAGTAAGCGCATGCATAAGCGTGTATAATTAGTAGTAATTAATGATGAGAAAGTGAGGGCCCGTTTGTATTTCAAATGATCCCATTAGCTCTTGTCATACTCGTGTACACAAAACAGCTTGAGTTCAATTCGGTTTTGTCACACAAAAGTGATTATAGGCAGTGAGTGTAACCTGATTCATGAGACACTTCCTGTCTGATCAGAGCCACTGATTTACAGCTCGACCTCAGAAGTCAGTACAAGCCAGAGCAGCTTTTTAATGGCTGTGTTTCAATTCAAAATCTCCTTGTTACATGCTATATGCCTCCAACATGTGTACGGACTAACCAGTATTACCAGTATACAGAATTAACCGTAGGTCTAGGACACTAGATAATTAGGACAAATGGTCTTTCAAGTCTACTGTACACTTCAAATTCACCAGCTTTGTGTAAGAAGAGACGGAAATTAAACTGGCACAACACCGGTTTGGAACAGAAATTTGGCAGTTGTTTTTTTCAAAAAGTGTCTGTTTGTTCATACACACTGAGGGACGAGTCAAAATCAGTATCTGTGGTTATCAACACAGATTGACACGGTACATTAAAACCATTAAAAACATTTAGTAAAGAAAAAGACAATTCCTATAAACCACGAAACCTCAGCCAATGACTAACAACTGCAACATTTGAAACCCTTTTGACAGAAACAAATAATGATGTGACATTTTGAAACTGCAGGTTTCACCACAGCTTCCAAGTGAATTTCATATGGAAATACATCACGTACCTTCACTAAATCAACACACAGTGTACCTAGAGGCTCTCTGCTCTGACCTTATTTGATCTTTGCAATGATCCTTCCATCTGTCTTGTTCAAAATACACAATCAAAAGCTTCAAAATTGATTTTGTAATTTACTCAAGTCTGCTTGCCAATGAGCATTCGGACAACAAAAGAAAACATGATGGAATTATTTGGCTTAACATATCAATATCGTACAAGCCTGTCCACTGACGTCACATGTTTGTTTATGTGACATCAAATGTTTGAAAAGATTCTCGGCATGTTTTGTTATGTGTGCACAGGGGCTGTTATTTCTGGACAGATGTTGCTGTTAATTACTACAGAAAGGGGAAATGTGATTTAAACACACTTATTAATTAGTTCTATTGAAAGTGTGATATCAGGGAGATGGAGAGACATGAGGGACGGTCAAATACTGAGGTATCAACAGTGCCTCAGTCTCTGATCTAAGTAACATGCTTCCAACGAGACACTATCATACACTCACACAGAAACCACCCGTGCCAAAACCATTTTTGGTGAGAAAAGTAACGTTATCATCACATTTGCCATTTTGAAACTCTGTCTGGCCAGCATGTACAATAAAAATGACACTGACAGAAAGCAGAGCATCTCACCCACAAAACAGCACAAATATCCTAAAATATGTGCACCTCTAACACAGCGCCTCACGCCTCACTATCAGGACAGCAGAGAAAAGACCCAGTGGAAAAATAAAGGGCCATAATGAATCTAACAAGCATGATTCACTCCCATCACATGTACTCAGGAAAGTGTCACGTTCTCCTGAGATACCTGCCCAGCGACAGCCTGCTGAGAAGAGAACAAACAAGCAGGGCTACACGATGGCACACGAGACCATAAATCCCAATTACACCAGTATCACAAGCCACAAATGACCGCCAACAACAGATCAGGGTGTTTTTTTAAATTACACAAACGCATTAAATCCCAACAGGAGAAACAGGCTGTTTATACATGAACAACACACACACTAAAAAACACAAGCAGGAAGTAAGTGTGTGAGGTGAGGTGGAGAGCCAGTCAAGGTAAGATAATGAATTAATTCTGGCAGTAATTGGGTGTGTGAAAAAGGCAAAACGCGGTAATGAAAGTCATTCGTTTGTGCTCGTCTTTCTCTTTGTGTCCTGATGAACCCTCCCAGCTTCATCTGCAGGATCTCAGGTGCTTAGCCATGCAGATCTGTCTGACAGTCAGTACATCTCTGTCCGCCTAATTGGACAGTATAGAGCTGTTTATGGATATCACACACACCCCAGACTCAGTCAGGGGCTTCTCAAAAATCATTAGCCTCTGATACTGGACTACATCTCCACCCTCCACTGATGTCAAAGTGGGTCGTAATAAATGTTTATCTTTGTCATCCGTGCGAGAAGGGCTCTGCCGAACCTCACAAGGTACACAGGCAACATCAGTGTGAGAGAATGTGTGAGGCTTCAGTTGTAACATTTAGACAATGGAATAGCAAAATAGCTCTAAAACATTTTATTCTTCTGCCTTATTTATGTTATTATTATTTATTATATACAATGTACAATGAAGTGTCTTTAGGCCAAAATTGTATTACAAGTACAAAGTCATGTTCTGTGTAGTGTATCTGCTCAATACTCATGTACTATTCCAGGCAGAAACAGGCCAAATGGCACTGATAGCCCTCATGGTCCTTCTTCCTCAGAGTGGCTGTTGAGAGTCTGCAGTGAGATTCACACCTGTGCACGCTCGACAGAAGGGCCCGTTCAGAAGAGCCTGGAGCAACAAACACCATTTTTGGTTATTTTTGGTTCTAAAATACTTGCAAGCCCACATTTCACCTGTAACTCATGTAGAAAGCAATTTTGTGTTGCATTGTGTTTGCCTAGCCTAGTCTATATGTGTGTGTTTGTGTGTGTGTGTACGTTTAAAATGTATTTAAGTTAAACACATACCTGTGTAAGTGGCCAGAATTAGCTGCAAAGTGGATCAGAATCACACTTCCCACCAATACTGAAGTCTGACAACAACAACAAAAACAACTCACACTCAACATGCAGCTCTGTGAACAGAACAACACACAAATAAATAAAGGTGTGTATTATGGACCATAAAGACTAGATTATTGTGTAAATCGATCTGACCATAATGAGAGTTTGTTTGCAGGAGTCAATCATAAAGCACCACACACACCAAAACTGTCATTCCAGCTATTAACCAAACGTCAGATTAAAGACAAACTTTCTATTATCTGTTAATAAACTCCCCCAGCACCGTCCAGCCCTTCTTCGGCAGTGTCCCATTACAGAAATGCTTCCTCCCATCGAAGCCCTTACTTGTCACTTCATGTTTGTCATTGAACTCGCCGTGGCCCAGCCGCTGAGACTCATCTCTGAACCCTCACCATCACGCTTCATCCCAACTCACAATTTAGTAATGAAGTATTGATTCCAGATTCTGCTCTTGTGGATGATATTAGATTTACTTTGATAAACTGTGTCGGGGGCCTCTAATCTGCCCCGGCTCTTTCTCTCCTGTCTGTAAAACAAAGTGCCACTAGAGAGATAATGACCAGCAACATCCATGAACTCATTTCAACAATTTGTAACACTTGACAGTGAGAAAGGGCCGCGTTCCTCACACACTGATGTCAGTGTTTATTGCTCTGGGTAGGGTCATGGTGGATAGGCTTTAATTTATGGGCCCCGTGTGCTGGTTACTTTGAAAGAAAGTGTTTGGATACAGCAGGGATATTAGTGCTGCACCTGGTCTGGCTGGTTTGTTAACCGACCACAGGGGATACATGCGTCACGTCAGCAAACACAAAAACATCTCACGGCCACTCAAGTCATCTGGCCAGTGGAGGTAGAGGAGGAGATGTATGACGTACATAAGTCCTGAACTGGTGCTTCAGACTCTGATAAACACAAATAATTCAGCTCTTCAGCTCTAATCTGTTCTCTCCTCTGTTTTATTCAAACCTGCGCTTACGTGAACGCTCCGTGTTTGCATCACTCCTGTATTTCAACGTACTGACGTTTCCCAACGATTTGACATCATTAAACATTTCTATGACACAAAAAGACGAAATCTTACAACATATAATTGAATAAATTAAAAAATGCTGATCAATGGAGAAGCAGTATTCTCAGGAACCTCAAACCTGCAGCCAGTCTGCTGTCAGATGAAACTGTGCTGCTGCAGCTGATGGACAGCTGAATCTCTCCAGCTTTTGTTCTTTATTTACAACAGTCAGACTGCTCTCCACACTGGCCTGATTTCTCAGGTGGACACACACTATTCTTAAGGAAAAACAAGCGAGGTATGACGAGAGGAAAAAAGAAAACAACGACCAGGTTTCCCTGAAGCAGAAACAATGATTTCTCACTCAAGCAGTACGATGTGCCGCCCGCCCGCATCACTTTTCCATCGTCAGTTAGTAAAACAAACTTTACTGTATTCCTCTGTTTCCGTCCTCGCGCACAACATATGCCAGAAATGAAAGTGACATGTTTTCTTTGTCTTATTCAGATGTGTGTTGGGGCCCCTTCCTCCAGCAGGGCCTTTAACTGCGTCTCCAGCATCATGGTCTCTGCTTTCAGTAATCACATTCGCTCTGCCCTGTGAGATCTACCTGCATTGTGCTTATCAACTAGATTACCAGCAGGTGAAGATAAATAACCCAATTTGTGGCTCATTTCAGCGGGTGTAGTTTTCAGTGTCAGCATGCATTAGCAGATGGAGTGTATTGCATTGCAGCATGGGTGTGGTTTAAACTCAGACATGGGGGCACGTAGGCGGAGGAAATGAGCTCGAGAGTCCACATTAGCAAACACCAACCCCATCAACTGCTAAACACAGATTTACAAAAGATTTACAAAAGAGTCCCCGCTGAACAGACCAGCCTGGATCGTAGTCAGCGTAAACCACATGTAATTTGACGCAAGCTGATTGGTGCAGTCTATTTAAAAGTCTGTTATATATCTTGTCATCAGTCAGTGTTGACCAGCCTAACCAGCTAAGCTTTGCAGGTGAACTGTTGGGCTGTGCTAGTCCACGAGAACAGAATAGCACCTAATTAGCACTAACAAACATAAACACGCTTGGACTAGCATAGAAATGAATGCTGGTCTAAGTGGATCTTTTCAGCGGGGTAGTCACACAAAATTCATATTAGCATAGCCTAGCATCTTTCATTTTACATAGCAGGATTCTGATTGGTCATGAGAGGTGTTGTTCCCCGGCCCTCATGATTCAAACACTAGTTCCAGAAGGAGGAGACTACGACATTTCAGCTGGTGATGCACGGAGCCTTTATGGACGTCTCTACAGTCCACCGCCTCTGAGCATGTGAGGGCGAGTGTCACGCGAGCCTCTGAGGTGATTACTGATAAAGAATGACACGCTTTACAAACACGCAGGGGAAATAAACAGCAGAGGCGAATCTCCAGTCCAGCCTCTTTCTCATTTGTGAGCACAGTGTGTAACGTATTAACACAGCCGATACGCACACTCACCTCTCCTTATGAGACACTTCATCTCTGAGTAAAGGACAGAAGGTCAGATCATGAAAACCGCAAGAGGCTCTTAAAGAGAATCCACACCTTCACGCTGAAATTTTGATGAGGATTCTGAGCATATGTTCTTTTCTTTAAAGGATTTTGCCTGACACAGTCAAATGGCCTGTTACACAAAGACTCAGAAATGGTCCTGCTGGGACGCCTACAAGTTTAACACACTCCTTTCTGATTTAGTATCTATACTGAATATGTGCAAAGGGCAGATGTCACAAAACAAATGTGCGAGAAACAGCGTATCAGAGACGTCCATACATACACAGCCAGAAGTAAGCAATAACTTGACATAACCGCATAACATAAAACATTACATGAGACTAGCGTGACAGAATTGAACCCGGGGACACAGTTGCTAACTGTCAAAATTATTTTCTTGTGGTAATGGACAGACTGCAACATACGCTATAAACGACCCAGAATATTCTGTAAAGAAAATCCTTCTGCATCTGGATCTTAAACATAAGCCCTCAATACAAAAGCTTGTTTTCCAGCATCTGGTAATGCTGCAGCGTGTGTTCTGTTCGAGCCACTGTGGGCACACATACATTTGAAATATGAGGTTGTTAGCAATCGCCATTAGGAAGTGAGAACAGAGAGTCATTCTTTCCCGAGAAGATGCCTTCCCCAGCATCACACTTCAGACACACGAGGGTCCAACGGCACCTGAGGGGGAAATCTCATGGCTGTCATCCCAGAAAGAGTGCTGCACACACAGCCCTGCCATCTGCTCTCCATATGAGATCAAAATGAGGAACTGTCCTCAAGAAGCCATCATCTTCTCTTCGCTAGCTCACCATCACACTGAAACGGCTGCGCTATTAGTACCTCGCTGATCAACTTGAGGCGCTAACAGAGGTTCTGCATCATTGTTGTTGTACAGTATTATTTCAAATGTTCTTGATCTGTTCAAGATCAATATGTTTGTGTCGGAGATGCTATAGGCTTATAAAAGTGCTCTGTAACTTTTTTAAAGGAATATTTCACAACATAAAATTAAATTCTGACCTAAAGTCATTTACTCACCTTTAAAACTTTCCTCCACACAAAACAAAATTCCCTCAAACTGGTTTCATATTTTCATTCAGTGGGTTCAGTCTTGCATCCTTCTTGAATGTTGAACCCTCCAACATGAAACTGCTTGAAAAAGAGCAAAAGTACATTCAAAAACATTTACTTCTTAAAATGACATTTTTGTTTACATTTTATACAAAATAAAATGATTAATCGGCAACATCTGCTGAAGACAAAGAGCTTCTCTTGCTCATGGCGATATTCAGATGTTTAATCTGTTATTTAATATGTTATGACACATAAAAAGAATGTAAACCCGCTGCTCAGTAAAACTGACCCTTAAACACCATGTTCAAATGAAAGAGAACATGCATGTAATGTACGTACATACAGTACTGTAATCACGCAGGGTACCTGCAGTATCTCCTCACGCCTTCTGTTTGTCACGCCGCACAAATGATCTCGACCCCCCCAGAAACTGCTTCATTTAATGACACCAGAAGAGAAAGAGAGGGAAAGGCTTTAAAAACAGAGATGGGCACAGAAAAGGTCCCTCAGGGAACATGGTGTAAATGACACAGGAGAGCAATGAGGCGTAGACAGAAAATATACAGTGTGCATCATCAGACGGGGATTCTGGTGGAAATGACTTCATTGAAGTGTCAGCCCTCATCTGTCAATCCATCATCCACAGGAACAATAACAGCCGCTGCGATGCTGCTGCTTTTATGGGGATTACTCAGGGGTATCAGCAACAGCACTAAAGAGAGGCTCCGACGCTGCAGGAAAAAGTGAGGCTAGGGG
>JAZGTJ010012332.1:0-15963 GCA_036877575.1 Botia almorhae
GTTATCATGCAGACATGCCACAAAACGCGCCGGCGCGTTTGTCGACCCCAGAGGGTTAATTGTCCTGAATTACGGCTGGTCCCGCCCTGATTGTAAGGCAAAATGTGATTGGTTGGAGCGAAAACGTGCAACGATTGGTCAGCCACACGTGGGCGGTATCTGATTGGCTTAGGTAGAAGGTGGGTGGAGTCCATGCATTTGTGGATCAGTGTGCTTCTTGACGCTTGAAATGTTTTAAAATCCACAAATACGCGCAGCGATCCACAAATGCACAGAGAGCAATCCACAAATACGCACAGCGATTTACAAATGCACAGAGAGCAATCCACAAATACGCACAGCGATTTACAAATGCACAGTAAGCGATTCACATATAAATGCCGGCCAAAGTTGTGTTTGTAAAATAAAAAAATATTTGTGAGTATGTTTTTTATTTGCAATTCTAATTTTTTTACTTGTGAATATAATTCATGTCTGTGGAACTCTAAGATTTTTTTGTGGATCTCATTCTATTTATTTTGTGAATATGCTTTGTTTTTGTCAATAGCTTTACATTTATTTGTGGATCATAATGTATTTATTTGGAATTATGCAACAATTCTAACTCCATAGATTTACATGTTAAGTCAATGCAAAGACACGAATAGCCATCCTGCGGCGGGGAATGCGCGAATGAAGCGGCGCGCATTTTTAACAAAGATGGAGCACTGACATGGATTTTGTTGAGAGAGTAGCTGCACTTTATTTATTGTGGAAGGCTGAAAAACGTCTTAAAGTTGTTCGGTGTCGTTTCTGGGTCCATCAGATCCTTCAGAGGCGCACCCAGCTTGGTGAGTTTCATCTTGGTGAGTTCATTACCTCCATCTTTGTTAAAAAATTCAGCCTCCGCTCACTGATCACGTCACTACTAGAGCGAGCTCCTGATTGGTTACCGCGGCGCGGAATTTCGCCAAAGTTCAGATTTTTCAACTCTCGCGTTTCGCACCGCCTCATTCGCGCGTTCCGCGCCGCAGGATGGCTATTCGCGTCTTTGCATTGACTTAATATGTAAATCACTCGTGCTTGCCGCTTCATTCGCGTCCGGTGTGAACGCACCTTAAGACAGTATTAGTGCTTTCAATCGACTAAAAAAAATTATTAGTGGTTACCCACTAACTTTTTCCATAAAGCATTCAGGTTTATTTTTTTAAAAGATAAAATATAAACATAATATGCCCAGGTTTATTTATTAGGTTTGGCAATTACATGTTTAAAAAGATAAACACTTTTCTTCATACTTTATGGAGGTTAACTTACATGGATAAAGACCAGATGAATTAATGAATAAATGAATAAATTACCTGATCATACTCAACGGCACCAGGGTAGAGTGGCCAGCCCAGGAAGAGCTCAGCGATCACACATCCCAGTGACCACATGTCTATGGCTTCACAAAACGGCAGGCCGAGAATGATCTCCGGTGCTCTGAAGTAGACAGAAACAAGAGGGTCAAGATCTCAAAACAGAATATCTAAAACTACAAAAAAACAACTTTTTTATAGGATGATTTGGACCCAATAATAAAGTAGCCAATGTGAGCTCATCATAAGACGCTGAGCTATAATTCATAAAGAATGAGGACGGTGTTTATCATTTATTTGCTATACATTTAGAGGCAGTTGTGGCCTACTGGTTAGTGAGTCGGTAATCAGAAGGTTGCTGGTTTGATTCCAGCGCTGGCAGGTAGCAACTGAGTGCCCTTGAGCAAGGTGCCTAACCCACCGATTGCTTTCTGGGCACAGCAGTATGCTGCCCACTGCTCTGGATGTGTGTGTGTTCACTCCCCACCAGTGACGGGTTAACTGCAGAGGTCACATTTTGGCTATGGGTTACCATATCTGACAAATCTGTCACTTTCACTTCATTTGAAGTTTATGTATAACAGCATAATTGTTTTGCTTTATATTAACATAATGCTGTATTTGCTGTATTATCCTATATTGTGCATGAAGTTTAATCATTTTTAGTGATCCTGATTTTACTGGTAGTTTATAGGTGGAAAAATTATATCAAACTCCTTTTCTTGCTTAACAGTTGCTATTTGAAGTAAATGGTTTAATTTTCTGTATATGTTTTAAATATTAACTACTGCAAATAAACAGTTTCTGGAAACCACACACCACACTTGTGCTCTTTGCAACAAGGCATTAATCTGAGCTAAATCCAAGTAACCAGGTAACCTTTTTATTGGGACCACTAAAATATTAATTTACTAATTAGTCATTAGGTTGGTGCTTTTATCCGAAATACAGGCAGGTGATGTGTTTTATAAATATTACACTTTACTGGAAATATAAAATAAACCCACACTGTAAATATGGCAATGTTTTTTTAATTTAGTTATTTATTTCCCCAAAGCATATTTGATACAATTCTCTGCATCTATTGCTTCAAACTCTTTTCACAATGAATCAGCTGTGATTCTCAATCATTGAAACACAAATGCAATTATCTGTTTGTATCATCACTCAGAAACGATCACAAAACACTTTAACTTTGGTCAAATGTCATACCAGGTTATGCAGCGAACTCCACTTTATGTGGACAAATTGCCAAGGTCATCTCATTAATGCATTATGCATATCAATGCTTTCCAGCACTGGGGGGTTGCAACTGAAGTGCCCTTGAGCAAGGCACCTAACCCCCAATTGCTCCCCGGGCACAGTAATGTGCTGCCCACTGCTCCGGGTGTGTGCGTGTTCACGACTTGCAGTGTGTGGTCACTCCTCACCAGTGATGGGTTAAATGCAGAGGTCACATTTCGGGTATGGGTTACCATATCTGACAAATAGGTCACTTTCACTATGATCTGTGAGTGTGAGGTGAGCACTCATCTATCATGAGAAGACTGTCTGATATATTACTGACACACACACATATCTATTCTAAAAGTATCTGACAACCATACAGTCTATAACATGTTTCATCATATTTGTAAAATCAAAGAACTGGATGATAAAACTAATATGTCAAATAAAACACATCACAACCTAATTTTCATACTGTGATACGATAAACAAACAAATCTCATTCTCATTACTGTAATATAAAAAAGAGGTTGTGAGGTAGTGTGAGGTAGTTTCAACATTGTAAACACAGAACTGAATTAAATCTCACATTCCAAAAAATATTCATGGTCATTCATCTTTATGAATTATTACATTGCTGTAAATTTTAATTTAAAGAGAAATATGACATTGACATTTTTGTATTTCATGAGAAATAAAAATAAATTTACCTGAACAGCATATTACTATTTACATTTAGGAGACGCTTTTATCCAAAGCGACCTACATTGCATTATACTACACATTGATCACTATACATTGAGTATGTGCAATCCCTGGGATCAAACCCATGACCTTGGCGTTGTTAACGCCATGCTCTAACCACTGAGCTACAGGAAAGCTATTATATTAACAGTTTCAGAGATAATCAGATTTGTTTGATGCTCATGTACAAGGCATAATCAGATTAATCCTTCAAAATCTCAAGTCAGACTCAACATATCCAAGGGTGCTTGAAGATGTTTTGATGCAATAACACAAAAAATACAAGCACTTTCTGCAATGTGAAACCTATTGCTGATAATAGCGTATTATAAACAGGTTGGAAATAGATGATGGTCCTGCCAGGAAAGTATTCCTCAGAGACCAGAGGAAACTCCCTGCTGCTATCAGGAAAAGTCTTCACATAAAACTTGTGGTAAGGATATATTCTTGATCATCCCTGAAGATTGTACCAGTGAATGTTTGGAAAGCAAATGTAAAAGTAAATATACTGTATTTTTATTAAACGTAAATGTTGTGCTTTTGTGAGCAATTTGGTTAATATTAACATACTAAATTACCTGCCATTTATTTTTGCTAGGAACCTCAAGTCTGTTATATCAGCAGTAATACAAGGGTGAATTTCTCACCGCACATTGTTTGTTATGTGCCAAATGCCACTTTTCATTTATCTATTCATTTCACTAATTTATTTTCCTTCAGGTATTTGATTTCTCTGCTTTTCTTTTTTTTAATTAAAGATGCAATCTGTAACCTTTTTTAGTTAAAAATTAACAAAACAATCTATTGAGGAAGCTATTGAGGAAGCTATTATGCACGTACAAGACAGATCAGTGTTAAACACTAAACTTCATAAGCACTGCACTTTTATGTTTCAAACAGAGATGAAGGTAGAAAGGTATGGTTACAGAATACAGCTTTAAGGGGTTGTTCACCCAGAATATGGTCTTGCATTTAAAAACAGCTAGATGGAATGCAGAGGTCTCAAGATATGTTGAAACACTAACTCAAAGGTTAGTGATAACATGCTGCAAACAAGCCTTGATGACTCCAAGAATTTCTACATGACATTGAATTTGGGTTTAAATTTGGAAACTGGAGGTGTAGTGTTTTCATTAATTGTTAACACACTACATTTAAGATTATGCTAGACAAGGCAATAAAAAATCGTACTACCAGGGCTGCAAAAATAAATTAACAATAATAATTGTAAATGAAAGTAATCAACAACAAATTTCATTATCAAATAAGCGGGATCCATGTGGTTTGTTATTATCTGTAATTTAGTTATTTAAACTGCACAGCTGCTTTGAAACTGCATAGCCTTTTTTGGTTTTCGTTTTTTTTACCAAAAAGTTATATGTAAAAACTGTTTTACACAACCGCATACACATTTATATTGTAATGAAATTTTAAAGTGAACCAATTGTGGAATATTCACTTTCATATGTTGTTTGAACATAAATAGGTGTCGGCCATGTGTGTACAGAACCACCCTATAATGATAAAAACCCACCTATTCCTTAATCCCCATTAAACCTCAACAGTTCCAAACAGGCTGCTGGCATTTTTTAAACCCATGACCGTTGACGGATGCAGCCGTGTTAGCACAGCTCTGATTGAGCTAAAACCATTATTGTTTTCTTGCCTAGGCATCTGTGTGGTAGTTAGTTAGTAACAATATATTGAGCTATCAATATGTTTATGTGCATATATAAACCATATTTATAAACTGGCAACATATTTCTTTACTAGCCATATTTAACAGCTTTGCTTGTGGTAGAACTAAGTAACCTATGTGTAACCTTTTCTCTATAAATGCGATGTTTCTGTGCTTCCCAAACATATTAACGTACATCCAACAGAGCTTGCAGTCTAGCATAATGTCTGTATATGCATTAACAAAGGTTTGGGATAAATACCACATCATTTAATTTAAACTATGTGAGTGGCACTTTCATAATTTTGAGTCCCCAGAGTTGTAGCTAAACACCACTGACAGACACAGAATGCCGGTGTGTGAGCACACAGAAAACAATACGTTTCTGCTCTCATCCATTCTCAGCTCTCAAGGGATATCAGATCATGTTATAATAAATGATCTGTGGAGTATCTTGAGCTGAAACTTCACAGACCCATTCTGGGGACACTAGAGATTTATATTACATCTAGTACAATTGGGCATAAATTGTCCTCTTTACAAAATTGCATTGGTAAACAATCTTACATTTGCATTTGTTTGTTTTACAGAATACAGTAAATATAATTGTTCTTTTTTATTTAATTAATAAACAAAATCAACAGATAATTATCCAAAAAACTGTTAGTTCCAAACTCTACTATTAGCATAAAGAGTGCAGGTCATGTCAGAAAAGGGAACCTTTGACATGAAATCTTAAAACATACTTTCGTACAAAAAACAATTTAATTGCCCCTGTTTGCCATGCTGCCAACAGCTGATAAATAATTGATGAGGTGTAATAAGCTTCCAACTCAAACACACTTCTGCTGTGTTCTTTCTCAACCAAATCCGATCGCGGCCCCGCACTCGCATCTTACTTACTAACGCTTTTTAACCGGAGCGAATGAGAGACAGGCCAGTGCGGTCACGTTGTGCTGTGTGTCAACTCGCTGTTGGAGAGAAGGGAGAAAGTGAAAGCGCCAAAACTAGACTGCTATCAGTAGCTGCGTTTACGTGGACACTTTTTTGTTTCAAACGGATTTAAATCAATCAGATTGATGAATCCGAGCGCAGTGTTTACATGAATGCTGAATAAAGTAATCGGGTTGGTGTGCGCGTTTACGTGACACGCTTAGAATCGGATTTGATCTTTAGACATGCGCATAGTACACGAATACCCCGCCGTACCATACTAGCAGCCACTCTATTACCATTGCTTCTTTTAACGTTTTATAACGTTAACGTTCAAAGCACAATTCACACGTAAAACACTGAGCAACCTCGTGGTTTCATTAACCGTACAGTTTTGCGTCGCCATCTAACAACAGCCGTGCGCCTTACGTCATTACGCGATTTGTACGTCATTGCCCATGCTCAATTTTTTAAATTAATTTTCAATTCCGGTGTTTACGTTCTCTCGATCGGATTAGAAAAGGTTTAAACCACCTCTTACAATCCGAATGAAATTTTAAACGGATCTGGCCAATTCAGTCCGATTGATGTGTTTACATGTGACTTTTTTATCTACTCCTATTACGATCGGATTATTAGGGTCCATGTACACGCAGCTACTGTATCCATACTTCGGAAAGCGAGTATTGGTACCGCTTCATATATTTAAGTATCAATATTTATCGAAATATCGATATTTTTGAAAACAGTAGTGCATACTACATGACTCATCACCTTTGATGTTTTTAATCTAAATGATGACAAAATTTACACTTATAGGTGAACTACTCTATACAAGCGTATATACTGGGGTATGAAACGGGCTAAACATCCCTGCATTTGTGAAACACTCCCTTTTGAAACTACAAGCTACCTATAGTTACCTTCTTCTAAAAGCAGCAAAACAGCTGATACAAAAAAATTGACCTTGAATATGTGCTAAAATGATCTCTAGCATTTTGCTCTGCCTTATTTTACTTAGACTGTCAGTGAACTTCACCATCTATAGAAGTCAAACTGAGTTGGCTGTCCTCCCATAAGCTAATTTTAGGCAGTGTTCCCCAGGCAGCCCCTGCCATGAGTTCAAGAGAACTCCCTACCGCAGCACAAACACGATCACAGACCACCTTTATGTAAAGCCCAATCGGGGTTTAGAGGTTTAAGAACGGTGGAGAGACTAAAGAAATAGCTCACCTAAAAATTAAAACGGTTTAAATGATTTTCTTAATTCAAACACATTTGTTATTAATTGTTGACTTATATTAATTCATATCCTGTCTTTAACCTGTGTCTTCCCAACTTTGCAATGGCCTAAGTCATAAAAGTCACCTACATCTAGAATGGCCTAAAGGTTAGTGGGTTATGGATTAATTTTCATTTTTGGGTGAACTATTACTTTTCAAATGAAAGTTTTTACAAGTCTGATATTTAATAAATAAATAACAGTTCAATAAAACTGTAGTACTCTCTTTAAGCATCATGCAACACATTCTATCAGGTTTAAATGTATTTTGCAAATCTTCTGTATCTGCAGACATTTACATGCATTCACCCACATGTTTAAATTATTCTGTGTGGGCATTTCTATGAGTCTGCTTAAAGTTTTTTGTAGATTGAGGGTTTTTATTGACCTTCTGATCAATAAATTTCCAATTCCCATCATTTATAATTACTAGACATTTATAGGGAAATGGATGTTACCATGCTGGGTTGCAATGGTTATTCTCCATGGGTATTTATAAAGAGCAAAACCTAGCCAATAAATAACTTGAACATAATTATACAAATTTATATTTATTATAGGAATTTCTTTAAACACGAACACCATAAAAACATAGCCAATAAATAACTTGAACATAATTATACAAATTTATATTTATTATAGGAATTTCTTTAAACACGAACACCATAAAAACATATCCTCTATCATTATGGTAGATATACAGCTCTGGAAATAAAGAAATCATTTTTAAACAACACAGCACTAATGTTTTAAATTTGGTGGAATAACCTTGGTTTTTAATCACAGCTTTCTTGCATCTTGGCATGCTCTCCACCAGTCTTTTCACATTGCTGTTGGGTGATTTTATGCCTTGCTCAACCTTGTACATGGCTTGATTCATGCACTCATCTTTGTGAAGGATTTGCCCAATTCCAGCCTTGATCTCCAGATTTTACAGTGGGTGTGAAAAAAGGCTTCTCCATGTCTCACTCTGACCATTAGATGATCAGGTGTTGGACAAAGCTGAAAATTGGACTCATCAGAGATGATGACCTTACTCAAGTCCTGTACAGTCCGACCCTTATAGTCTTTGCAAACCTCAGCCTGGGTCTTTTTTTCCTTCTCATTGATAAAGGGCTGCCTCTACAATAAGGGCTGCCCTGCCTCTAAAACCCGTTTTAAACTGTCCTTGTTGTGCACTTTACCCCAGCTGCCATTTGCCAAGCCAGAAATTAACCCTTCTTTTCCTCACACAAAACTTTTCAACTCTTTTGGTATGGTTAACAGTTATTATTTAATTCTACTTACTTTTGAGGTCTACTAGCACTGTTTTTGCCATCCAGCTGGTTATATTGCAAGAGGATAGTGATGACCACAACCATGCTTTCTATACTTTTCCCTAAAAGTTAAATTATATTTGATTCAGGCGATTACTTTATCAATACTTCATTAAGGGGAATGAGATGTGCCTTTGTTGGAATTTAACAGACACTGGAATGAAATGGCCACCATAAATGTACAGATGCTGATTTAAAAAAAAATTGGAGTGGTTTCTTAATTTGTTCCAAGCTGTATATCCACTGAGCTGTCAGTGCATCATTATTTTGTGATGTAATTTACACCTGTGTGTGAAGTAACACAGCAATGCAAAACTCCAGAGTGTGATGTGCCTCAAATTGGCTAAGACAAGGATCACAATGTTATTATATACAATATTTTGTTAGACACAAAGCAAAGATGAGCTTGTTTATGGTAGCCAAGCAACTGGCTACCAACATAGCACTGGTCTCATCTTCCACATAAAAATAACCTAGACAGATTAAGAATATGTCCAAAAATACATTTGTTTTTATTAAACACATTTTATTGTTGCACTTTCAACAAAAACATATGAAGTGATGTATATAACATAACTGTGCTATAAAATGATTCGTACACAAGATTTTGGTCATGCCACCCAGGAGTCATAGCCAGCTGTGAAAGTGGAGGTGAAGTGAACACTAAAACAGATTGTTACTTGTTATGTAATCCAGCGGAAAGCAGCAGGAGTAAGAGAGGATTAGTTACCCACACCTATGTGATTACACCACCCTCAAGCCACGGAACCCATAGCTAATTAAATACATGATGTTTTCTTAAGAATTAGCTTCAGTATACTGATTAAAAAGAGAACTACTGTAGTATGAGGTATGCTGTGGTATTTGTACATGAAGGCTACATTCAGAATACAATATTTTTACAATTTCTGCTCTATGCAGTGTAGTATGCACATTCACAAATTTTTCTATGAAAGGAATACCTTGATGACCTACTGCATTTGTACAATATATGACAACAGCACACTGCATGTAATTCTATATCCAACAATGCAGTGTGCTCAACCTGACCCTTCCATTATCGATGTGAAAAAACTGGAAGTAATATAGGCCTTGAATATTAGCTGTGATTATTCAAAATGTAAAAAAACGTAAATACTTAATAAAAACATGTCTGCACAATACGTTTCATATCACTAATTGGAATGAATGTACTAAAGAAACAAACTAAAAGATGAAATAGGAGCATGAAAGGGGAGCATGAATCCAGTTACTGACAGGGGTTTGTTTCAGGAACTGAGAACACACACTGTAAAGAAACTGAATCACACTTTAGTGATGAGATGGAGAACAACTTACCTCCTGTATTCCGTAAATGAAAACATTTCTGCTTTCCTCAATCTCAATGTGTTTTTTTAAATTAACATTGTATTGCTCTTCATATAAAAGGGTCAAAGTAACTGTATTACTATTTAGTGATAATCAACTAATCAGTACTTAACAGATAAATAAGTAGTTAATTTAGTTAATAGTAGATGTTTACTCACATTATTACTGCATTATTACATATATAATTATTATATGTAATAATGAACTATTTAACCTGCATGTGCCTTTATCCAAAGCGATTGCATTCAAGGTTTACATTTGTGTAACCCTGAAACTGTTATACGTGTACGGTATGGTTATATGTAACACTACAAGGTTAAGAGTAGATGCTATCAATTCATGTCAGCTCAACGAACATCACATTCAAACATTACTACAATTCTGCTTTTTATATATCAGCTGCATATTCCTATTTAAACAGTTCTTTCTGTCATTACTGTAACCCGCTGGATGTTGCAGACATACCTGACCTTAGCTATCCAACAAACAGTCATCTAGTCCTCTGACAGAGTAAAAATAGTATGACTCAGGGTAAAGCGTGAGATGATGAGGATGTCAAATGATGCTGCTTTAAGAATAATGCCAATTTCTTTTTACTCTTCAAAGATAAAAAATGAAAAACATGTAGGAGCAAGCACCCAACTCCTATGCTAATTCTAAACAATTGTGTCACTAAACAAGTTAGACATTTATATTATCTATACTCCTAGAAATGTATACTTAAGTATTCAACCAGACATTAATTTAGACTTCAGACTCAGACCAATAAACACAATGTGGATTAAGTAATGTATATTATCTTTCAGTTACACAAAGATTATCTTCTTAAATGTTTCACTTTGCTGTCCATCAAGGTGATATTCAAAGCATTTCCTCTCATGTTCACATGAAACTAGCTGTATGATTCCAAGATAAAAATATTTAGCCATTTCACTCTGCTAATATCAATCTGCTTAAATATCAATATTTAAATCTGCTAATATGACAATTACAAATGTAATTCAAATTAAAAAGCCTCAGTGGCATTTCTGATTGCACAGTTGGACAAGGAAGTAGTTGCACAAGGACTTCTGAATTTGCTTAATTTGAAAAAAAAGCCATTTATTGTTGAGATGTAAAGAAGGAAACATGAGTACCAAAAACTGACACTGATATTAAAAGATACCCATCAGCACCCAGTCAGTACAACTTCAACTAACTCAAGACCGCCTACAAGAACCTTCAACAGTCTTACAATAGGCCAATATTGGCCAACATTTGGTAACTTTTAGATTTTATTTGTTGAGAATATTAGTTATGCAAAACCTACAGTGATTGACCACTAAGTTGTTATTTTTAAATACCTGTAGTACCGTGACTGTAGGTACGTAGAGCAGACTGCTTTGGAGATGTGACTGGCTGAGCCAAAGTCTATAACTTTCACCCGGTAGGGCTGCCGTACTGGGTCTACAAACATAATGTTCTCAGGTTTCAGGTCAGCATGAATCAGTCCCATGGCCTTCAACTTTTTCAATGCCGCAGCCACCTGTTGAAGAATGGGGCGGATCACCTTCAGAGATAGAGGGCTAAATTTATTTTGCTTGAGGAAGTCATAGAGGTTCTGCTCCAGCATCTCAAACACGAGGCAAGTGTGGCTGCGGTGTTGGAAACACTCAAAAGCTCGCACCAGATTATGCTCATCAGCGTTCTCGCTGCTAAGACGGGCCAGGATGCCCACCTCGATCTGGCCCTGTCGCGCATATGACGGATGATTCTTTAGGATCTTTACTGCCACCATCTCATTTGTGCCCCGTTTCCAACATTTCACAACCTGGCCGAAAGTACCACGGCCAAGGAAGTCCAATACCTCATAGGTGTTCTTCAATGAAGAGAGCAACTCATGCTGCACCAATTGGTAGTCACCATCCCTTCTTCCAGAACTTCCTCCTTGCTTTGCAGGCCCTCTGCCAACTGCAGCCGGGACTGCAACCGGTTGGTTGCCCACATTTGATTGCAACATTGCAGGTAACATTGACAGATCCTCCACAATCTGCATGGTGCTTCCCAGGCTCTCAAAATCCTCGCTCTTACGTTTCAGCCCGCATCTGTAGGAGCTGTCTTGCAAGTTAAAACCCCAGCAATCTTCCCCGTCACCCTCCTTCTTTCCTTCACCACCTTTGGCAACACCACCCTTTCCTTCACCTCCTTCTAGACTGTCGCTTCCCTCTCCCCTACCCTTTCCGGCTGCCTCTGGAGCTCCACTGCTGCAACTCCTTCCTTTGTCCTGTTGCTCCGGCGCCTTGCCCTGGGAGGACACCCCCCCTTTTTGCTGCCCTGTGGCGGGATACTGTCGCCGCACGCCTCGTACAGCAGCAGTTTGCAATGGAAAATCCTGTCCACGGTTTTGGCCAACCTTGGAATCTTGTGTCTTAAATAAACCAGTAAGTTTTTTCGGGTATGCAATGCCAAGGGTTCTACCATTCAAATCAGTCTGTGGGTAGCCCCTTTCATGGTAAAAACAGTTTCTGGGCTCAACTTTAAGTTTCTTCACACTACAAAAGGCACTTGTCTGTGTTTGTAAAACATGTGGTGGGTAGACCAAAACTTGTGGGGCCATACCTATGAAAAAGAAAACAGAGAGATGTTTTTTAGCCAAAATACTACCAATTCTCTGGAAAACCACACAGAAATGTTACCATTTCCAAATTCTTTGAGGATTCTGTTCAAGCTCTGCAGACATTTTCCACTTTGACTTATTAATGTTGAATAATTATTAACACTTATTAGTTTATTGTAATATTTCCTGTGTCTGTGTAATAACCAAAAATAACCATTTAACATCATTAGTTCTAATTATTTAATGTTCTTTTATGCTTTTTACATTTTTTTTTAAATTTAAAAGGAGTAAGACTGATTACATAGGACTACCAAAAACTACTTCGCCTACAATCTCCATCAGTTGGTTTGTCAAAGGCATTGATTAAAACTATGCTGCAATGTGGCTGGTTAAGATGCTTGAATAAGCAAGTATTACAGGAAAATGCATTCTAAAGCATGAGAAATGAATCACTGCAAGAGTGTACAGTACAGCTCAAGCTGCAAGTAACATACGTTCACTTCTGTCTTGCAAAAAATAAATTGGGAAATCAGGTGTGGGACCATTTCACTATAAACAACAATTACATTGACTGCAAACACAATGAATTTGTGCTAAAGTAAACACTATGATCAACAGCCTCCCTTATGTGACTGCACATCATGTCAGCGCACGCTCATAATTTTTATACTTAAATTTAATTTATCATGGATTTATTATTGTTAATGATAAACCCACTAAAAAAACATGTACATTTTTTTTATGATAGTTATAGTCTACCCTTTTTAATACGTTCAAATTCATGTTATTTTAAGTGCTTTGGAGTAATAATGATTAATTAATAACATATATATATATATATATTGAATCAATTAACAATTCATTAATTAAATGATAATCTGCTGTAGAAATAATACAGTAAAATACTGCAGCTAAAGGTTCACATTTCATTGAAGTCATAAAGAGAAAAAACTAACTGCTCACAGGTTCAGATGACCTTTCATATCAGTTTCCATGAACACACACTCAGGTCTCCAGGCAACAGCTGTGTCAAAGTGAGCATTATAGTATGGGGTTAGAGACACCACAGGGCATTAGAGCATGCATAACCTCTCCATTTTCAATTAGACATCTAATCAGGGATAGTACAATAACCAAGAGAATTTTCCTGAAATGAAAATTGAAGCGTTGTTTTACGTAAATATATGCTCCAAAACTTGGACAAAATTTGCATTTAGAAAACACAAGCATTCAAAATGTACAGTCTCTCACTTCATCCAATTTGGACCAACTATTTGTGTGACATCTTTCGGCATTTCAGATTCTCAATTTTTCCTGACCAATGAAGGTTCTCTCTTCGGAATAGCCAACAGTGTTTAGTTAACCTTTTTTGTTTTAAATGGAATGGTTCATCCCAAAATAAAAAATTCTGTCATTACTCACCCACTCTTCCAAACCTGTATGATTTTCCTCTGCGGAACACAAATGGGGAACTTTTGTCTTGACTTTGAATAATATGAATCTTCCTAGCAATGCAATCGTCAATGCATTGTGCTAACTGGTTTTGCACCGTCAAGAACAACTCACATTTTTATTGGAAAATGCAAAAATCTAGTTGTGCAAGCAAATCTTGTATCTGCTGGTTGTAAATCTTTGCCGTTAAGACCTACTTTAAAATGCGTAGCTTAGCTTGGGACACATCGAGTGGCTTCTTTAAGTCAGTCTCTATATGAAATGAGATAACAGCAACACAGGCTGCATTTACACTGCAAGTCTTAATGCTCAGATCTTAAGTCCATATCTGATTTTTTGGCCTGCCTGTTTACACTTATGCCTCGTATTCCGATTCAGGTGTGTACATTAATCTCACGGCCAAAAAGATTCCAGTCATTCACTAACATGAGAGTCATGATCTGCCCCTTAAGTTGTGGATATACTTTTGCTAATTAATCTGCTCAGAAGTTGGCAAAAATACACCCAACAGCAATTAATTAAAGTTAAAGAATTTTTTAAAATGCTGCCATCATAAAGACGGCTTTAATGTTCTTCACATCGGTGACATGACGACTCCATATATTTTTATAGCCTCCTTATATTTGGCTTTAATGCTCTTTATTTTGCACTAGCATTGCTGCCAGGTTCGGTACATGTGTGAAATTATGACGTTCAATGCAATCTGTCATGGAACAAGGTGAATTGGATATGTGTGTTTAGACGCAGGTTGGATGTCTGCATATCGGATATGCATCCGATTTAAATTCACATTTGAAAGTGGCTAAAAGTGGAAAAAAAAATCTGATCTTGTGTGTTGCAACACATGCAACAAATCTGTGTCAGATGTGATTAAAAATGTTTTTTTTAAATTTGTGCCAGTGTAACGCAGCCACAGAGAATCTGTGCACTAAGTAAATAAACTGCTATCTAGAAGTCATAAGTTGTGCTACTACTCTAACTGAATAAAGGCTATTTACAACAAGCTGTGCTCTAAGGCAATACCTACCTTTTGATATCTGTACCAGAACAAAAATGAAGAGAACAGCAACAAAACAAGTGTGCGCTTTTTACAACAGGCCAAAACATGACTGTCATTTTGAGAAGAGGCTGCAAGTTTCACATTCATCTGGCTGACATCCTATACAAATGTCTTAACTTGCCCAATTCATGTTGAGGGCTTATGCTCTCTGAAAACCTCATGTAAAACCATTGAGTACAAACAAGACAACAGAGACAAAGTGAGATAACTGAGGTTATAATGAATAATCACATCGTATGAGAAATAAAGAACCATTTCAAACAAAGACAAAAAAATAAAGAATTAACAAAGAATAAAGGACTGACAGAATAACGACAGAAATACTGCCTGAAACAAATCTTGCTATCTAAAACAGACCATATGGAATGTTTTAAGTTCTCTAAGTTTTTCACAGTATAGCTGTAACAGTACAACAACTGTAGTGAGGGTTTAGTCTATTTAAAACCTTTAAATATCACCAGTCAAATTCACTGTATGTGAAAAAGACATTTTTAGTAGACATTCTTCAAAATATCATCTTTTGCATTTTTTAGAAGAATGGCTTACAAATATACAAGTTTGAAATGGCATTAAAGTGAGCAAAAGTTGACCATTTTTATTTCTATTACTATAACCTATAACTTTTTTACAGTACAGCTGTAACAGTACAACAACTGTAGTGAGGGTTCAGTGTATTATAAGTATTACAATATTATTTAATCTGGGGAATTAAAAATCTACCACTAGTAAATATTTCTGCTACAGGAAATGAATATAAGCAAGCCACATTTCTATGGAGTTAGAATTGTTGCATAATTCCAAATAAATACATTATGATCCACAAATAAATGTAAAGCGATTGACAAAAACAAAGCATATTCACAAAGATCCACAAACATGAATTATATTCACAAGTAAAAAAATTAGAATTGCAAATAAAAAACATACTCACAAATATTTTTTTTATTTTACAAACACAACTTTGACT